>OY751315.1:27409240-27604570 GCA_963564615.1 Rhorus exstirpatorius | reverse complement strand
GGAAAAGAAATCGTCGGTTTCTGTTTCTTAAAGAAAAATAATCGAACTACGAGCATTGAGAAGAAAATCGATAAATCGATTAATTTGTAAAGTATAAGCGGAATGAAAAGCGACGAATCATCAATCATCGCATCGATGGATTAATCGAAGAGATATCAAAAGCAAGAAAAAAAAAAACAAAAACTACGAAAAGATTGATTAAAAAAATGTACTGTCCGTCATTGCCGATTGATGATCAATCAAATACGTATTTGTGAAAGAAAAAAATGACGGGAATGAAGAGAGAAGAAAAAAAAAACATAATGTCGATCACTGTAGATCGATAATTGATGCAAATAAAAATATTGCTTGAGCAAAAACTATATAAAAAATTTAATAATACAAGAGAAAGAGAGTAGAAAATTAATAAAAAAAAAAAAAGAGTAGAAAATTAATGTGGGGTAACCGCATATCTCTACGGTGAGGCGGGGGGTTCGTAAATATATATATGTGTATATATTAAAATAATCTTACAGTTCAGCAAGCCAGAACTAAATCGTTGTGGTGAATGATCCCTGACGCTTATTCTCTTCTCGTACACTACACAGCAGTCTTTTTCAGGCGATACATCGATCAAGCATAAGGTTATAAAGAGAGAGAGAGAGAGAGAGAGAGAGAAAGATCTCAAACGATGTCATAATCGTTTTCAGGGGTTCTCAAAGAAAAAGCACGACTCGAAATATATATATATATATATTTATACGCTTCAATACCTAATCTATCCATTGAAACACGAAAAGACAGGCAAACATCATTTGGATGATTTTTTTAAACGAATTTAGACAAAAATCTCCCCGGATAATTACAGTTTTATGTTAAAATTCACTATCTCGTTAATCGGGGCAATCTAGGCAATTAAATGTATCGTCAATGTTTCACACGTATGTATATATAGTCTCAACCTGGACTTTGTGCTGGCTGGAGAGCATTGAGTCACCCCGGAAGTTATGAATTCACAGCGTTAAAGCACTATTGTAAAACTGTCTCAATCCTGTGCTAATTAATTTTTTTAATTCAGTGTCCTGTAAACCTCCGGTTGCATTATAAATACCTATATGTATATACACCAAAAGTAGCATCTAATGTATGGTATTTTCGCTTCACGTATAAGCCAATAATCAATCAGGTTGCGAGAGCGTGTAACCGGGAGCTAAAAAAAAAACATGAAATGGTACGAAAGGGACGAGGAGAATCGATGTAGAGACTCGGCCCTGGGACGATCGAGAGAGCGAGCTTGGGCGATCGCGAAAACGGTTTGGCGTGTGTGTGTGTGCATTCCCCGGAGGCGCAGGGGGATGCGAGAGATATGCTCGTGCGAGTCGAGAGAGGGGAGAAAGGAGACGAAGAAGAAGAGATGCCAACAGAGGGCACTCGGGGTTCTGCGCGAGAGCCACAGATGATCTATGGCTCTATCGCGTTCGATCTCTCTCTCTCTCTCTTTCTCTCTCCGATCACCATAATATCCTTACTACCTCATTGTATTCACGCTCTTTCTCTCTCTTTCTCTCTCGCTATTATCCATTTCTCGTATACATGTATTTCGTTCTCTTTCCTCGTGTTCGACGCAGGTGCCCGAGCCTCAACTCTGTTATCTATTACTATATATATATATACACACACGATTTGACGATGCATAGCATAATATACCCGGTGTTCATAATATTTTTTCCCTAAATTTTCGTACTCGTTACGCTATCTTCAGCGTTTCAAGAAAAAAAAAAAATGTTACAAGCTGAAGGAAGTTGAATAAATTCTACGATCAATTTTTTCGTAAAAATGCGTAAAAATCTGTTATGAAATAAATATTTCGTTATTATTACCGGGTAGAGCTTAATAAATTTTTTTTTTTTTGTAATGATCAACGAATCTTGATTATTTGAATAAGAATTTCGTAATTACTGAAGATTTTTACGTTCATATGAAGATAAGTTAGGATCAAATTCATTCTATTCTGGGATATCTGTGTAAAGTATAGCTCGAGTTAGAAAAGTACGTATATACATGCAATTTATTCAAATCGAATTGTAAATTTATTACACGACAATGAATGTTTTTTTTTTATTATTGGCCATTTTTGACGATGACGATCATTACATGTTATATATATATATGTGTGTGTGTGTGTGTTTCTTTGCGAAATATCGAAGGAGTGGCCGGTAGTTAGCAGGGACATTATAAATTTGGATGCTGGTATACCCTGTAATTACATTCGATAGTATGGGCGTTCCTCGTGGAGCCCCCCGCACTCATGCCAACCTACCAGTTTGTACACGTATAGGTACTACACAGCCCGCGTATATTCGCGTACTTGTTTTTTTTTTTTCTTATTTTTTTACATAATTTTTTCTGTTAATGCCCTCTGCAATTATTATCGATCTGTAATGCTCGGTATTACGTTTTTTTTTTTCAAGTGGTTTTTATACCTTTTGTATTGATTAGCGATTTACGACTATTGCTTTTGTTAATGGTCTGTTTTTGCTTTTAATGTTTTTTTTTTTACTAATTATTCATCTTCAATATTTGAGGTTATGTATTTTTTTTTGCAACCTCTTTTGAAATTAATTATCGATCACCAATACTCGAGAATACTTATTATTTATTTTTAATGAATCTTGGTTTTAATGACTCTCGAGTTAATTTTTGCAGTTATGGACGGTTTGAAAATGAAAAAAAAAAAAAAAAAAAAAATCGTAAAACGTTTAAATCATAGGCATTGTGAATTTGTATCGCTGCTTGCGACTCGCCCGAGCGACCGGATTTGAGATTGGAAAAATAAAATTTCTCGATCACGCGGTGTGTCCGAGGGCACGAAAAATTAAAGGACATCGTCGAAATATTAAAAAAAAAAAAAAATTGCTTCTTATCAAAAAATTTACTTGGTAAATTTGAAAACAAAATCGATAATGACCTTCAGTCACGATCCAACAATTTTGATCATTACTGACAGACGCATTTTCAAAAAAAAATCTGAAAGTTCGTTGAGGCATTTTTTGTATCACCCTGTAACATGCTTGAAGGGGAAAAAAATTTCGAGGATTACAGCCACGTCGATTTGGCGTGGAATGACCCATAGATAAATTAAATGAATGAGTATAAAGCATCGCGTGGGGTGAAAAAATTATCATTTCACTTAAAAAACAACAAATTCATTTTAAAAAAACAATACAGGAAGACACATTTACTCGTCGTATTGAAAAAAAACGAACTCCATTGGTCGGTTCATTGAAAATGCCGAGGTTTAAGAGTATTTGAAAATAATAATAAACCAAGAACTCACTTTTCCGATGTACATTCGTATTCCTATATTTGCAGAGATCCTTTCCCCCAAGACAGATCGAATCGCCGTTTTATGGACATTCACTTTCATCGGCATTTTCTTGGTCCCTCGTTGTTTGTCACTTGTCACTTTTACACCGCAAAGAGTTCGATCCACTGTTCGCAGTGTCCGCATCATTGACGAGTCGAGATTGAAACAAAAGTGTCGCGGATACAAGCTGAGATTGGGAAAACAAAATTTACCGAGTACTCGAGCCCAACCGGAATGAATTCGTTTAATTTTCATTTCACCAAATCTCTAGCACGATTGTTTACAATTTTTTCACTCACCATTCACTGCACATTCGAGATCGGAAATTTTGTTCACTCATACGATTTTTCTGGACAAAAGATCAAAACGTTTGACCGAAGTTTGCTCTCGATTTCGAAGATGGCGTCGAGACACACCGTTCGTGACTGTTGCGAGAAAAAAAAAAACCCCCGAAAAACGACGGAAAATGACGAGTGATGCGCGCGCAGCGAGGCGAAAAATATCGGGGAAAAAAAAAACTGCAATGATCGAAGTTTACGTTTTTTATGTATTTCCTCAGCGGTTCTCCGCGACGAATTGACGATACGAGGCAAGCTGCAAGCTTATGAGATTCGTTGGTTATTTTTTACCTGCCACGAACGTCGCGAACTTTTCGAAAAAAACAGACACACGAAGCTTCCTTTACATACGCGTCCCCCGGCAACGAAGTCAACGAACACGCTCCGCTGTCTCACTCTCTCTCTCTCTCTCTCTCTCTCTCTCTCTCTCTCTCCTCTTTCTTCCGGACCGAACCATGTGTGCATATTCTGGTACACAGCACGTTGCCCAGAGCGCCGTGGCGGCCACAGTTATTACTTATACTACTAGGCTACCGGTAATAAGAGCGAAAAAAAATGTTGTCAAACGTTTTTCGTAAATGATACAAAAGATCTGTGGCGGTCTCGCCTAAGTCTGCGAAAATGCCGCGGAGCGGCGTGGCGAACAAGTTGAGAGGAAAACGGAAGCACATCGCGCCTACGGAGAAGGCAGGAACTAATTCCACTTCCGTCGAGCTAACCTCCATACGTGTAGCGTCGTCAATGCTTCGCACTCCGTTTTATTTACATTAAATTCGAGCCAAAAGATAAATAAATATTGATATTTTCATATTATATAATCACCGCGTGTTTTCCTTCACACCCCATACGGCTTAAGATCATTTCGATTCAACGAAATTGCCAGGTTCACGTCAATACCAAGTGTTTTTTCGCAGTGCATTCGAACTCTTTGCGGTGTAAAAGTGATAAGTGAGAAAACGACGAGGAACAAAGAAAATGCCGATGAAAGTGAATGTCCATGTTCTTCGGGGAAAGGATCTCGGTGCAGACACGAAAATACATCGGAAAAGTGAGTTCTTGGTTTATTATTATGTTCAAATATTCTTAAACGTCGGTACTTACAACGAATCGACTAATGGAGTTCGTTTTTTTTTCGATACGACAAGTAAATGTGTATTCCTGCATTGTGTTTTTTTTTGTGAATTTGTTGTTTTTTAAGTGAAATAATCATTCTTTTTTCCACCACACGCGATGCTTTATACTCATTCACTTAATTCATATATGGGGCATTTCACGCCAAATCGACATGGCTGTGATCCTCGCGATTTTCCCCCTTCAAGTATGCTACAGGGTGATACAAAAAAAAATGCTCCGAACCAATTTTCAGATTTTTTTAAAAATGCGTCCGGCAGTAATTATTAAAATTGTTTAATCGTGACTCAAGGTCGTTATCGATTTTGTTTAATTTTACCACGTAAATTTCTTGATAAAAAGACTTTTTTTTTTTACTATTTCGGCAATGTCCTTTAATTGAGGCAGCACAACTAAACCAAGACACGAATTTTTTTCAACTAGTTTTGGAATTTTTCTTTTACTATTTTTTTTTCATTAAAAAAATTAGCCTTCGAGTCGTTATATGTTTTTTCTATTCATGCTCTCTTTCCTCGTTCCATAAAAATATTTTTTGATGTAAAAATGGGTAAAAACAAATAATTCAAAAAAATTATATCGTTTAATTGTGCAACCTAAAATAAAGCTCTGGGCATAATCGAAGTAGCCTCAAGAAAGTGGGTTTTTAAAAAAATTAATCAATTAATCAATTCAAATACAGTGTAAATTAAAACTAATTCTTTAACTGCCGAAACTGGCAAGTCAATACTTTTAATCTTCACTGGAAGGCCCGTTTGAAAAAAAAAATCTGTCTTTTTTTTTGTGATACACAATCATACTTGATGGAAAAAGGTAATTTTGACCGTTTTATGCTTCTAGACTTTTTTGCAGCCAATTCTTTCTTTGCTCGCAAAAAAAAAAAACTTTCACTTATCGTTTAAATGAAACTCACCGATCTTACAATTAGGCAATCGATGACGACGATTGTTGGTTAATGTATTTTTGGAAACTTACCTGAAACAGAAAAAACAAATAGAAAAATTGTTATTGATTGCGGAATATGAAATTGTTTGTCTCTGTAAAATGTAAAAATTGATAAATTGCCAAATTATTTCGAGTGAATTTTCATGTAGTCCAATAAAAAAAATAAATAAATTTACACCGAGCTGTGCTCCGAGATAACAATAATTTTCATTCAAATGAGTCCTATTTTAGGCACGCAAAATTAATTCAAAATTTAATATATTAATCCAAAATTAATTCAAAATTTAATAGATTAATCCAAAATTAATTCAAAATTTAATAGATTAATCCAAAATTAATTCAATAAAACCTGCTCAATTTTATTTCTTTTTTTTTTCAAATAAAACTTTCTTCCGCTTGGAAAAAAAATTATGAAAATCCCCATTAGCATGGCAAGACGAGCCTTGAATAAATTTCATTCGATTCATACGAAATTCGTTGAAATTCATGAAATTTCTTAATGAATCAACTTAATGATAACTTCAAATAACCTAAAATTTCGAAAAATCAATTCAATCCTATTTTTACCGTCTATATTCTATCATTACTACTTTACTATTCTAATGTAATCTACTATTCTACTACTATTATAATTTTATCTTGTACAAATTTGGTTATGGCCATTTTTATTGTTTCATCAATCAATAATCATATATTTCGCTATAACCATATTTGGAAAAGTTTGCCGCGCTGTAAATAAAAAAAACTATGCACTATACAGGAAAAATTTTCGTATAAAAGTTGTAGAGAATTCCATTATATACAAGAAATATTCTCACTGTTATTGTCGTACGATGCACGGTTCACGATATATTTGATATAACGTGTTTTCCAAGATGGCGGATAAAGCTCAATCCCCCCTTCCCCTCCCTGCAACTTGAATTTACACTCAGGGGACAGCTTCAAACATTTTCCAACAAGAATATATCAATTCCGTAAAATATTGCAGAAAAAAAATACCCAACTCTTGGACTAGTAGTCCGCCCCCGAATCAACTTTTTCCCAAAAATCTTATTACGGACGAACTTGTTAAAGTCCCGTGTTTTAGCTTCTTATACAATATGTACTATATAATCGAGAAGAGTACAAAACTTGGTCTCGGAAAGACTACCGTGTGCGTGCAAGCGCGCGCGATAGAGAGAAGAGTCCCCGCGCAAGGGGGCGCTCGCATCAAGACATTCGAGACTCCTCGGGACAGGGCGAGCAAGATCGACTACAGCTCAATCGGTCTTCGTCTTGTCGGGTCCTCTCTCCCCACAAATACTCACACACACACACACACATACAAACACAAAAACACATGGTATATCCATATAAACATCGTAACCATCCACCTCTTCATTCTTCACATTTATACTCGTTCTTCCTTTTCTCTCTTTCTCTCCGCTGACATTGCCCGAGAGCCTCTCTTGTCTTCGGCTGTTCTCGCTCTCATTCCTCCTCGCCCCTTTCGCACACCATTTTGCACGAAGTTTGCCTTATCTTTCTGGACGACTTGCGCGCGCTCGGTGATTTTTTTGCAGTTTTTTTTTTCATTCTCAATATTTTTCTTCATGCGTGCTGTTCTTTTGCTTCATGCGTGCTGTACTTTTTATACGTCGTTACGTGCCAATCGGTGATATCCTAAGGTTGTTGGACGACGGAGAAATCCACCTCGCTCCTCTTCGACCCCCTTTTATCGTAAGATCTCCATCTCAAACGCAACGTTTTAGTCAGAGAGAAAGAAGAGCAAGTAAAGAGAAAAAGAGTGAAAGAGAGACTTGGATTGCTATATGCTTTGGTCGCTGCCACGACGGTGGCGGCGTCACAAGGCCTCTTCACGAAGTAGCTTCACATGGCGTGCCCTAATGACGTCTCTCGTATACAGTGGAGACGGGCCCCGAGAAGCCTCACGCCGGAACTTATCTTTATATGCAACCATGAACTAGAGTCTAACGAGAGAGAAGGAGAGAGGATTCTCTTCTACGTTCCAATGCTAATCCCTCCTCTCCCTACAGGAGTCCGAGTGAACGAACGTTTTTTTTTTTCTTTCTTTTCTTTTCTTTCTATCACGGCCCAGGACTCCGCAATTCTCGGCGCTATATAACGTGAGGTTTGCCTCTATGTGCACATACATCAAGTGCATTCCAGGCTGAATCTCGAGACGAGTCCGTCGTGAATCCCTTTTTAGATTTTTCGTCGATGAGTTTTGCTTCTTCGGTGAAGAAGTTTTATTTTTATGAAAATATACGAAAAAAAAACAAAAAAATTAGAAACTTGGACCCCATTATTTGATCTTGACCATGAAGCTCTCTCTCTCTCTCTCGCTATGATTTCGCTTGTTTGCTTGTTGCAGCTTGTTGAACATTTTAAACACTCTGACATGAAAATCTGGAAAAAAAAAAAATTTCCCATGAAAACAAAGCTTCCTTCATGAGGAAGTGAAAATCGAGTTTCGAATAGGGACCGTGCACACTAATACGCTCTCACCAAAGTAAGAATGTGTAGTCGTGTACATACATGAATTTTCCCCCAACAAAGTGTTCATTCTGGACTGTAGATGTCGCAGCTAGTATGCATGTACACGAGCACACATTCTCTCTTTCGTGAGAGTGTATTAGTGTGCACGGTGCCTATAACGATACACTGGTAGGTTTGCATAAGATAAAAAAAAAAACTCACGTCTAGGGGAAATATCCTGAAGGATAGATATGTGTGCCTATATATGCACGGATAGCTTGAGAAGCAGTTGAGCTAAAGCGCACACAATATTAGAACACAATTTGGCACATAATTATAATAAATAATTATAATAGATAAAATAAATATTATAATTATAAAAATAAAACATGGTTCAGCGTGCTATTTTTTGTGACGATCTGATGCAAACCCAATAATTTTTGTTTACCGGTCTCTTGAATTCTTTTCTTTTTTTAATATCTGCAAATGCTTCGAGTTTAGTGAATTACAATACATTGCGCTTGAATTTGGTGCGTAACTTGTGCAGACAAGAAGCCGGCATAGCTTGAAGCTTCACAAGTGGAGCTTATCCGATAGTCAGAGTGCAATGATGAAAAAAAAATAAACATTGTGGACCAAATCCGAGGCTCGGGGTCATCGACCTTTTGATTTCGCCTGTAATTCCCCATATATAAGACAAACACTTCCTACAGTGAGAGAGAGAGAAAGAAAGAAATCCTTCTTGCGATAGGGATGTCTTTCCTTCTATCGTTTTTTTTTTCGCCCATTGCTCGTGTATGAATATAAATTGATACACACGAGTATGTATGTACAGTGGTCATATGACTGGTGTAGGAGTGACAATTATAACGAAGGGGACTCGCGAGTTTTCGTCGATTTTATTTCTCTTCAATTTCGTGGGATAAAAAAGTCGATTGAGAGCCGCAGAAAAAAAAGATAAAAGACGATGGGGATAAAAAGTCGATTGAGGATTGCACAAAGTATACAATGACGATTGGTCCAATGAATGAATTTCATTGTAACGATAAAATATAATATTGGTAATTATACATACCAAATCAAAAAGTATATACAATCAAAGATTCAGTTGAAGTTTATGGCCGAAAAAAAAGGACTGAAAACAAAAAAAAATTCTTCGTTAAACTTCGTGTCTCATTGTAATTCCGGTGAAGGTTTTCGTATAAGAACGAACATTTCTTTGGTTCTCCGGAGCTGAAGATTGAGGCACAAGAAAAGGAGAGAGAGAGAGAGCACACAGAGCGAGAAAGAGAAACAAAAAGAAAATAAACGAGAAGAAAATTTGAGCAAGAAAAAGTAATGGCGAAAGAGACTTTAGAGCTGTATGATTGGCGCGGTGAGGATAAAAAAGACGTTGACTCTCTGCGGGCTTCGAAGCCAGTCGATGAGGAACCGCACTACAAAAGAGAGAGAGAGAGAGAGAGAGAGAGAGAGAGATAGAGAGGCAAAATGCATGGCTGCCGTCCCATCTTGGGCCTTGCACGCAGACCCCGCGCCACGTTCCCTAAAAAAACCTAATTAGATGTCATAATTATAGCCAACGGTGGTCAACCTGTGCGAAAAAATCTTTGAGAGCCCTTCCAAAAGGCCAGCGAAACAACGGGTCTCTTTGTACATAATATATATATGTATAGAAAACAACGCGTCTTAAGGACGAAGGAGAAGCGTTTGAAATGGGATTAGCGATCGAATCTCAGATAAGCAATTTCAAGGTCAGCATTCATTTATAATTAATTATATCCCGCACGTGATCGATATTATCTCATCCTTAATATACGAAGAATCTCGTGAGAGCACATACAATATACCGGTATGTATATGTGTGAAAAAATCAGGTTACAAAAAAATGGAAATGAGAAGAGAGAGAGAGAGAGAGAGAGAGAGAGAGAGAGAGAGAGAGAGAGAGAGAGAGAGAATTTCATGATTAATAATCGCCCGGTGACTCTGTAAAAAAATAACTCGGTCGGCAACTAAAAAAAAATTCTCCCCTCATAGTTCATGTCCCGTGGTCTTATTGCTGGAATTTATACAGAGGCATCCCTGGAGCGATGAAAAAAAAAATTCTAGCCTCTTCGTCTCCCTTCATATCTGATATTTTTTTTTTCATCTCTCGTTTACGAATCACGATTGTTCGACAGTGACAGCGTAATTTATTCGTTTTAATGGAACGAGCCTTTCGGTTCAAAGCCAATAAGGGGGTTTTTTTTTTTTTTTATAATCGTAATTACGTGTGAAATCGATCAGGGCAATTTGGTGATTTCTTAATCACCCAAAACGATTTCATTCGAATCACATAAAGTCTACGATAGAAAGGAATCCACCTCCCCCCTCCTTGTTTTACATTGGTATTAAAAAAAAAAAAAAAATTATAGTAAACTTTAATTAAACTAACTTTCGATAAAATTCATCCGACTCCCGACAGCACTGATTCTATTTTCCTAAATTAAAGCGTCGATCGATCGATAAGGAATACGTCAAAACGTCAGTAAAGTTTTAAAATGATATTTCGAAAAAAAAATTCAACTTACAATTATCTCGTTCAACTGACTCAACAATACGTCGGACTCGAATTCCGAGCAAGATCCATAATTTGCATGGAAAATCGATTTATCTTGTTTAACGCAAAAAACAAAAACAAAAACAAAAATAAAACGCTCCAATCTAAACTATCTGGCAAACATGTAATTCTCTAATTGCGAGCCTCTGTCCCATAATTACCACGATAATGAGGTACTATCATAACGAGCGTTTTGTTGAACCTACAATCTCAGTGCAATTATACCGTTTCACATCTCGTTCGCGGTATCCTTCATAACCAACGATTAATTGGTAGGTGTAGAAATTCGCGTGAAAAACAAACAAAAAAGAAATAAAAAACAAATTCGAGTCAATTTTCATTTCAACTTCAATGCGGAGTGGGGGAAAAAAAAAGTTTCAAAGAGTAACAAGATTATTGTTCCGCTTCGCTGAAGTCAGAGGTTGATGTAAACGAATTTTTTTTTTTTTTTATAACGTACATGCTTAGGTTGTTCATCGAGCCGCACCTGTCGCCCAGGTCTAACAGCGTGAAAATTCTAGCTCTCGTAAATACCTACGCACACATGTATTATGTAAACATAAAAATAAAAAAATATACATTTATACATAGGCAGCTACATCGTAGATTATATGGGGTGCGAATGAGGCTCGTGCCCTCGTATAGATTCTAGTCTCACACGATCGTACAAGACCGAAAACACACGCACACAAGTATACGTGTATATATATATATATAAATATATATATATATATATATATCTCAAAGTGTACTACGAGGGGATTCCCCCTCGTGGCTGGTTCTTCGTCTCGTAGCGGTGGCCAGCACGAGCGTTAATGACGCAATGCCCTCCGGGATGAACCCTGACTTCATCCGCGGTGTAATATACACAAACATACGAATCGTTTCTCGAGCAAACGACAAAACACACACACACACACACACACACACACCTGTTGCTTACGCGACTGCTGCGAGTGTCTCGCTCCGCTCGTATGTCCTCGAAAAAGGAAAAAAAAAACCGATCTCTTTTATTTCCCCGAAATACTATGTGTGGGATAAGCAATTTTGGGCGAAGACCATTCGTAATGTTGATGAGCTATATATATATATATATATCAATGAATGATAAATAATGAGACCGTCAATGAATGAATTAACGAAAGTACAGTTGTACGATTAAAAAGACTCGATTATATAGTTAGTTAGATTATTCGTGCAGTATAGCTCTATACCGGAAAACAGCTCTGTCGGAACATTTTTTTTTTTTTCGTAGAACAACCCTACCGGAATCGCAAATTTCTTTGGACAAATCTCTCGGATTAAAACTCTATCGAATGATTAGCTGACGAAAAATTCTACCGAATTGCAATTCCCAAGTGTGCGTTCTTCAATGCAATTTTGGACATCGGATGCACCGTTCTGTCTCTTTCCAATAAATGCATTGAAAAAAGACGCAACGATGCATCCGAAGCAAAAAAAAAAAAAATTGCTTTTAGGAACCCACTTCAACGGTGAACAATTCTAGCGAATATAAACTCTACCGGTGAACAACTCTACCGCAGCTATCGTATATGCCGCGCGGAAGTAGTGCTTGTGCTTCGTGCGTCGGAGAGTCGATTTCCGGTAGAGTCAACGTTTCGGAGAATCATAATTCTGAAAACTTTGTTCGCCCGTGGACGAGCCCGTGGAGTTGTCATTTCGGAGAGTTGTCGTTCGGTAGAGTTGTAATCGGATGGAGTTGTCAAGGGAGTGTTGTCTTCTGGTACAGTTGTAATCTGATAGAGTTGTCCTTTAGGAGATTTGTTATTCAGTCTAGTTCAGTAGAGTGCTGATGCCTTCTCGTAAAGTTTTAATTTCGTAGAGTTGTCCTCTCGGAGAGAGTTGTTATTCGGTAGAGTTGTAATCCGGTAAATTTGTCACGGTAGTGCTGTCTTCTGGTACAATTGTAATTGAGTAGAGTTATCCATTCGGGAAATCATTATTCGGTAGAGTTGCAATCCAGGTAAAATTAACATGACGTAAGATCTTTGCTTTACAAAGAGAATCATAGCTCCGGGGGTCCAAATTTCCACCGATTACCGCGATATATACGCATGTGTATATATATATGTACGTGTTTACAAGGGATTACTTCAGGTTTAATCGTGTATATCGGCGTAACGCGTCTATGGGAGAGGCTGTCGCCCGTTCGGCGGCGGCTTTTGATCAAGCCCAGCGTTCAATAATTCATCTGCAACTTGATCGCGCGTCGTTTCTCTCTCTCTCTTTCTCTTTCTCCTTTGTATTGCCAGTTTGAGCATTTTGTTGAGCTCTTGGTCAGCTCCTCTGTACACACCACTTGCACACGCTTGTTCGAGGCACATAGGGATTACTCATTCGATGATTGCCTTATCGAGGAAACGATGATCATACTCCCAAGACCCTCCTTGATAAATGTACTAACAATTTTTTGATCCGAAAATCAATGATAAAATGCAAATAATAGATGTCGATGAATGAAAAATATAATATATATATATATATAGCTGTTTAAAATTAATTTTAATATTGACCGAATTTTCGTTCGCGAGTATTAACATTGTCGTAACGTGAGTTTGCGGCCCTGTGCCGAAGCTTCTCAGCTTGGACCGGTTCAAAAATACCTCGGATAACCGCGCTCCACCGGGACAAGGGAATACGGGCCATGCTGAGAAAGAGAGAGAGAGAGAGAGAGAGGGAGATGAAATTCATACAACAGGGAAGAATGAAGCTAGACAGGGACGTTGACACGAGAACAAGAGGGGGGAGACAAGGAAAGACATTACTGTCGAAAAAAAAACGTAGAGAGAGAGAGAGAGAGAAAGGGAAAGAGAAAAAAAGTGAGCGAGAGAGGTAAATAAAACGGTCTAAATAAAACTGCCTTGTTTCAATTTTTTTTTACGCCACTTTTCGACCACAATAGTCACTTTTTCAAGTTTACAAAGTCTCCAAGGTATCAATGAGTCCAAAATGAATTGCTACAAGTATTGATTGTTCATTCGAATATAAATAACCAATTCCGAAAATTGGTAAAACACAAAATTTCTCAAACTGAACATGGTATTTTGAATAAAATTGAATTCCATATTTCCGTATCTTCAATTTTATTCAAAAAAACAATGTTCATTTAGAGAAATTTTGTATGTTTTACCAATTTTTAGAATTGCTTATTTATATTCGAATCAACAATCAATACTTGTAGCAATTCCATTTGGACTCATCGATACCTTGGAGACTTTGTAAACTTGAAAAAGTGACTATTGCGGTCGAAAAGTGGCGTAAAAAAAAGCTGAAACAAGGCAAGTCGAAAAACGACCTATCATCGTTCAGGGGATGAGTCATGCTTTCAAATAAGCCAAGAAACACAGACATCGCCAATTTTTTGGTTGCCTGACATAATTTTGAACGAAAAACAATATTTTTTACGGGTTAATTAGATGTGAAACCTAAATCCTCGTTGGGCGACCTCTATATAAGCTTCAAGCTACAGCGCCCTCTTTGAACGAGGACCTCTTTAACCCTTTGCGGGGTAATGGGACATACGCTGTTCCACCTGCGCCCGTCAAATGCCAAAATGTGCCCCTCAAAGGGTTAACGTCAAAACGTATATAAAGTTTTGAGTGGTAGGAGCGAAGAGAAAAAAAAAGTCAATTTTCGACACACCCTAATATATATATATATATATGAATACACACATATATATGTATGTCTATATGGACATGCGTGCACGAGCATTCTGATTAAATCGCTGCGCGTGGTTAGTTGGTCCATGTATACTTCTCACAGTCCATATATACATGTATATATATATACGACAATTTACAACGTGACAACGATATCCCCCCCCCCCCCTGGACCAGCGAAGTATGTCGCTTGCGGCGAGAAAATTTCTTCTCTTCTCGATCCAGCTTCGCTTTTATTCGTCTCTTTCTCATTCTCTTGTGTCTCCTATCCTCGAGAATATCTTTCTCTCTCTCTCTCTCTCTCTTTCTCTGTGTCTCTCTCAGTTTGCATATCGTACGTCGGTAGAGCTTGTATATGCGGCGACTATCGGACATAAACACCGCCGCAGCGAGAAACGAATAATAAAGCCGAGAGAGATTTGCGCACGAGATCTATAAAGTCCTTTACACATATTCATAGCTCGGCATAAAAATGGCGTATCTTCGATCTCATATTCGTAGAGAATTCGCCATTTTACATTATAGAACATCGCTGTACTTGTACTAATACGCACGCACGGAGAGTGTGCACAGGCGGCATGAGAATAAGCAGAGGGAGGATGTCCTAATCGGGATTTCTCTCTCTCTCTCTCTCTCTCTCTCTCTCTCTGAAACTTCTCGTGGGGGTAGTCTATCGCCCGCCTAAAGTCGCATTCTCTGACCGTATTGAGACACTCTTAGCCTCAATTTGCCTGGATTACGTATCTAAGGTAATAATGGGTGACTGGAACGCAAACTTTTGCACGAGCAATGCGGACAGTCACTATCTACGTCGGATCTTTCATTGCTACAGCTACGACATCGTGCCTTTCGAGCCTACATATCACACAGCGACCTCGTCCTCGTGGCTCGACTTATGCATAGTGGACTCCATCGATAAGGTCGTAACGCAGGAACAAGCATCGTTAACATTCGCGGCTGGTCATGACCTTATCGCAATAGAATACAACTTCGCCCGGGCTCATCACAATACGATGCATGGAACTCTCCGACGCAGTTGGCAGTGCCTGCGGGATCCAGGGTTCCCTGGACTTCTTGCCGCACACGACTGGACTCCGGCAATTAATAGTTTAGAGCCCAGTGCGAAGGTTGCGAGCTTCAATGAGTGCCTCAACAGTTTTCTTGACTGTCACGCGCCGCTCCAAGTGGTCACCCTCCGTCGACCTTCAGTGCCTTGGATGTCCTATCAACTGCGGGAACTGATTCTAACACGTAATCGCGCCCATGCGAAATGGCGGCGAACGAAATGGCCGTCCGATCATCTCGAGTATAAAGAACTCAGGCAGCGCACTCGGTCTCTCATTACGCGCACCAAAGCGGACTATTACCGACAGCGGCTCTTGACTATCACGGAGCCCAAGCATCTGTGGCCTGAGCTTCGTCGTATGGGGGTGGTCTCGAGCGGGTCGCGCCGAGAAATCACAATCCCACCTGATGAGTTGAACACTTACTTTTGTTCGGTGTTCAACCCAGTCTCACTCAGGCCACCCGCAATATTGCAAATGGAGGGACTTTTTGACGACAGCCAGTTCTATTTCGCGCATATCACGCCGGGAACTCTCAATCGCTACATCCGGATTGAGGACTCTCATGTCTCTGGCCCTGATGGTTTCTCGGGTTTCTTACTGCGTCATTGTTTAACCCCCCTCTTCCCGATAATCCTTGACATTCTCAACTGCTCACTCCAGACCTCGATCTTTCCCTCACCGTGGAAGCAATCGTACATCACCCCTATCCCAAAGGTCAGGACTCCGTCAACGTCATCAGATTTCAGGCCAATTTCGTTGCTATGCGTTCTGTCTAAGATTATTGAGAAACTCGTGCTCGCCGATCTCACAAAGTTTCTGCGAGCCTCCTCTAGAATCGATTCGAATCAATTTGGCTTTGTGACTGGGGGCTCTACTCAAGCCGCACTAATCAGAGTTCTGGATGCAGTACGTTTGGCCGCGGATCGGCGTGAGGTTACGATACTTGTTTTATTCGATTTTTCCAAAGCATTTGATACCGTGGATCACGCTAAACTCATCGGCAAACTGGCCGCGCTTAATCTCTCCCGGTCAGTACTAAAATGGATCTGGTCCTACCTTACGGATCGCAGTCAGGCTGTTCGCACAACGCAGGGGCTGTCTGATTGGTTACCTGTCACGTCTGGCGTCCCACAAGGTTCAGTGCTGGGCCCGGCCTTGTTCTCCATCTACATAGCCGACATTAACGACGTTATCGCGCATTGCTCTATCGTTAAATACGCAGACGATTTGCAGATATACGCCCACTGCTCTCCTGACGGCATTGCCGAATGTGTTGCTCGTGTTAACGAGGATGTAGCACGTATCTGCGCCTGGGCGGATAACAATCGCCTGCGGCTCAACCCCGCGAAGACTCAAGCAATGCTCCTTGGTTCTGCTCGTGTGGTGAATGCTGTGAGGCAGGCTGGAATCCCAGAGATCGTTGTACGGGGCACGGCTACTCCATACGTCGACTTAGTGAAGAATTTGGGTATCCTAGTCACTCCAACTTTGAACTGGCGGGAGCAGGTTACTAATACTCTCAATCGAGTTCACAAGACGCTATACCAGCTAAAGGCTAACGGGCAGGCTCTTACTATAGAGATACGGCGTCTCCTTGTCTCCTCGCTCATCTTTCCTCTCATTGACTACTCCTCTCTTCTCCTGCTCGATATTACCGTCATAGAAGATATTCGCCTGCAACGTGCGCTCAACGCTTGTGTCCGATTCGTCCTAAATGTCCGGAAGTACGAACACATTACGCCTTACTATGAGCGATTGAAATGGCTCAAGGTTTCGGAACGTCGTAACTACTTCCTGGGAGTCTTCACCTTTCGTGCTCTCAAGTATCGAGTTCCACCATTCTTCTCTTCCCAATTAACATTACGCACTACCATATCAAGGCGGGAGCTGCCATCTCGTGCACCGTCATCCGACTTAATGACGCCTGCATGTAGAACAACAGCGTACCAAAAATCGACAATTGTATCCGCTATCAGGTTTTGGAATTCTCTCCCCCTGAGAGTGCGGGACGTGGCCTCTCTAGATACTTTTAAGGAACGACTGCACGAATTTCTCATCTCCTCAAGATAATAATAACAATTCCTATTCTACTCAACTACATTTGTACATTTATACCCGGAAACTCGATTTATACAAACATGCGGAATTCCAGATCTAAGCATAAAATTAGAATTTAATTAATATTATTATTTTTAGTTATTTAACTATTTCTTAATTATGTATACTCACTCACTCTGTAACGCCGTTTTATACCCACGGGTCTCTACCCCAGTATAATAAAGTCATGTTCTATTCTATTCTATTCTCTCTCTCTCTCTCTCTCTCTCTCTCTCTCTCTCTGTCTCTCTTTCTCTATGTGCGTATAAAGGTTCGCGGGTCGATAGAAAAAAAAAACGTGAAGGATAAAATGCATTTGATACGTATATTATATGCGCCATTAGATTCTCGATGGTGTCCAATAAAAGGTCCCGAGATCACCGTAAAATCGCGAGAATCCTCGTTATTCTCGTATATATAGATATATACATTTATACATGAGAAAGGGCTCCCCTATGGCTTGGCACAATCGAGAAGTCCCAACTTTCGAGCTGTCCCGGTAAACGATCTTTATAGATCGCAGTAAACGATCTCTCGCGAAGCCTCTTGTATTGGCGCGTATAATCGCGAATTGTACCAACGTGCAATTTTCAATTTGCAATTTTTTGTCCTCGAGATAAATCGTTACAATTGTTGAGGATTTTTGGAGTTGTCTTTTTCGTCAGTTTTTCTTTAAACGATTTACCAGAGGCTGCTCGAGTTTCTGTTTACTCTCAGTTTTTTTCCTTCATTCGTTATTTTACTCTTTCCCATATCAATTGCCGTGCACAAAAGTTCAATCAAGGATCGCGGTGATCGTTTAATTTAGTTTATTTTATTTTATTTTTTTACATTTTTGGTTCATTCAACTGTTTTTTTTTTTTTTTTTTTTTTTTTTTTTATGAAATCAATTCACTCAGTTTTATGGGTGAGAATGCTCGGGATATATATATGCCGGAGATGAAAACCATCGATAAACAAGATCGCGAGAATTCCGAGCATGTGGGAGGGGGAAGAGGATAAAGATTCGAGATTCGAGATTCGAAAAAAAAAAAAAAAAAGGAAAAGAAATACTTTAAGTGAGCGAAGAACGTATAGAGAGACTTGAGAGGCGCTAAAAAAGCGAGGCGCTTATAAAAATCGTACTTCGCTCCTTTATTGGACGGTAGGCAGGAAAATTATGTGTACATTCCACCCGGCAACCTGTTTTATCTCCGAGAGTTTCTTCGGTATAATTGGAACGTTTCGAGATGCCTGGAGGATCCTCTTTCTCGTATTATAATTAAAAAAAAAAAAAAAAAAAAAGAAAAGAATTCTGTGTCCTGCTGCTCTTGCACTTTGTTTCTTATAATATTTGAAATTTTCGTATGTAAATTGGCAAGCGTTAACGCCAGGTCCTGTATCCGGTATTGTCGATTTTACCCGAGAACAATTAATTACTTTCCATCGCTTTGATCAATTGATTTTACTCACTTTTGTTTCCATATATCTTTGCATTATTTTTCTTCTCGTCTACACACATTGAATTGCGAGAAGGAAAAAAAGAATTCCTCGAAGCCACCGAACCCAAAAACCCTTTTTCATTCTCCCCCCCCTCTCTCTCTCTCTCTCTCTCTCCTCTCTTTCGTAGCTAGATCACAGAAGAGTAGCCAAGAAAAGAGTTTCACGAGAGCTTTATATACCGATTCTCTATATAGTGCACCATTGACGATATTTTGTTCGCGTGTTTGTGCATAAGTGTATGTGTGTGCGCGCGTTTACGACACGCGGGAGCCGATATAGTAAATGAAATATCGTACGAGGGAGGGTAACCGGAGCCCCGGTGCTCTCCGGGCGTCGACTTTCGACGGTAAAATATCACCGACGATTCATTCAACGAGATAAATGCACAAACGAGAGAAGGATCCCCGAAGAGAAGCTCATATCTCTCTCTCTCTCATTCTCCCTCCGGTGTGACGAGAATGAAAAAGAGAGAAGAAACAAACAAAAATTCTTTATTAAAAA
Organism: Rhorus exstirpatorius; assembly: GCA_963564615.1. Lineage (NCBI taxonomy): Eukaryota > Metazoa > Arthropoda > Insecta > Hymenoptera > Ichneumonidae > Rhorus > Rhorus exstirpatorius. The sequence goes on along the minus strand of OY751315.1, from coordinate 27,584,909 downwards.
AAAAAAAATAAAAAAAAAAAAAAACAGCGTAGTCGGGAATGAGAGAAAGAGACTTGAAAGAAGAGTAATATAGTCGAGTATAGTGAATGCGCTTTTCTCGCGCGGGACGAGTATGCAAAAGTGCGCGTATATATGTTTTACGAGCTCGCGATGCAAAAAGAAAACGCGTAATCGCTCGAGGAAATTCGGAGCTGCGAGACATACGGTGACTTATTATAATTTTTCCTTTCTCGCTTCTCGTATAACCGGGAAACACATACGCTTTTTGCCCGAACGAAAATACGCTCGAAGTCGATCGAGAGATCGATACTTATCAATAATTTATTTTTATACCTCGTAAACTTTGAATTTTCGATGAATCGAAGGGAACAAAAGATTGAAAAAAAAAAAAAAACATCCAAACGATTTATACATAAAATTTGCGTGCGAAAGGCAATGAGGAACTTCGATCGCGTCGCTAAACGGTATAGTAGGAAATATCGAAACTTCCATATTATACATGTCATCATATATTTTTTTATGTATTCAACGTATACCATACGAGATATATTTCTCTCGCGATATAGAATTTTTCGTTGCTAAATACATTTTAACCCGATCACTGTAGGGCTTTTTTTTTTGTACTCAAGGCTTAGGGGGATCAAATCGACTTCATGCTCAAAAAGACTCGAAAACGTCTTCTTAAAAATTTGAAAAAATTCATATGTCATGCTTGAGGCTTCTACTTTACGATAAAATTTTGAAATATAAGGTTTGCCGAATTAATTTATGAAATAAATAACAATAAACAGATCAACTCGTGAATAAAAGTATTTTTCTTCAAAAATTTATAACTCGGAGAAAAATTAATGAAAAGGAACGAGTTAAAATTGGAATTGAAGCTTAAGAGTGTGCCTTTCAATTAAAAAATGTTGCAACATATGATATTATAAAATTGAGACCCTCATATTTTTATATGAGCACATGCATTTTTTGAGGTGTGAGTATGTAGGAGGTTTTGGTAGGAAATATACACATTTTTCAATATAAAACTATTTATTCCGATGTTGGGTAGTCCCGGTCATCTACATAATCATCATCGTCGTCCTCGCTCTCACCTTCGAAATAATTTACAGCTCCACGAGAACGAAGTGCTCGACCCCCATCAATCCCGAAGCGTCCCGCCATTTTTAAAATCGAAATCACGTACACACAGGTATATGGTTTTTTTTTTTTATTACATATAAAGTGAAATTGTACTCTTATTAGTAAAAAAAACACAAAAAATGAAAAATTTAACCTCAAATATCGTCTGATACAGTAAGACCGTTAAGTGTAGCGAGGGGGTCAAATCGACACTGAGCGAAATTAGACCGTTCACCACACACGGTGGACTGAGAGGGACTGGGGACTCGAAACTTTGCGTGAGGGTTCCACCCTATAAAGTACAATTTTTTAGGTGACGGTATAAGGCCACGCTCCCTTGCTTCGTTTCAAAATAGAGAAAGTTTGAAATTTCGGTCTGGGTTAAATCGACTCCCCCCGCCCCTATAGTGATCGGGTTAAGAGAGTATACCTTCAATCAATCGAAGATATATTTTACATAGATATAATTCTATAGATATGTTACAGATATATCTCAGACCTGTTGCAGATCTATCCCGGATATATCTATGCAATATATTCTTCATATAGGCTCTTTCCACGAACTTTACTAAATTTTTTTCGGATCGATTAACAATAACATTATTGTCCAATTAAGGATGTATGAGCACTAGCTTCACGATCATATAAAAATCTGAATTTTTATATATGATGTAGCAGAAGTTTATAGGATAAAACCTGCAAAATTTCAAAGTGGGTCAACGACTCTTTACGCGAGTAATTAATTCGTGAAATCAAGATATTTATCCCACGCCATATACGAATTCTGGGCTGACGCAACTTTGAAACAGAAATTCGTATCTTTCACGATCAGATACGATCAATATTAAAACTGTTAAATGTTCAGAAAACTATCACGATTACATACGTTCCATAAAAAAATGGGGGTTAACGAACCTTTTGACATACAATTATCGATTTTAAGGAAATTTTTCGCGTGTGTCGCATAATGAGCGATCCGACTCTCTCTTGTTTCATGCGTGCCCCTCGCTCACCGCGCTCACCCGCGCCCTCGTTTCCGCTCATTTCCCGCCACCTTGTGCTCATACATCCTTAAGAGCACAATTTCTTCAAGTCCTTGGAAAATGTGACAAGATTCGTCTAATATACATAGTTTATATATTATGAGCCGTTCGCTCAAAGAATGACCCAAGTAAATTTAGGTCGTTTTTCGGATTTAGTTACCAGTGCGTAGGTATTATAGTTCTAAAATTATGTTTTTCAAGTTTAGTAATATTTCAATCATTATTGACCTTTTTGTGATTGGTTGAAACTGCGCCCCTACATTGCATGCCAATACGAATGCTGAATTTTTATACATATAGCTTGTTCTCAAAACGACCAAATTTGACTTTAGGTCATTCTTTGAGCGAACGGCTCATATATATATATATATATATTTATCTCAAGATATATAAAAGATGTATTTTCGGATATATCTTAAATGAACTTTTTTCCATGGGGATTTTAGAACCTTTGGGGCAAGTGCATAAAACTCGCGAATCAATCAATTCCGAAGCGATTTTCTAGATTTTTTTTTTTTGTATTGGGCTCCTAATTTAACGATTATAGCGCATCGAAAATTCATGAAAATGGTCTGAAAATGGAAAACTGGACAAGAAAAGTCACGCTCTCAGGCCTAAAAGTTGCGCCGCAGTGGAATATTTACGCGAACTATATTCGCACAGAAAATTAACCACTATTAACGTGTCACAAATTTTTCGGACGGTAAACTTCCTCAAACTTTCCACTCACGGGAGCGAAGAAATGCTCGCTGGGTATGGGGTTTTTCATTCGTCTAGAGCCTTACAATGAGATTTTTCAGGATTAAGCCATACGATAATTTGTAACATCGATTTATCTCTTGTTAGACCTCTCGGATTTTGGCTGAAAATGTAAATCGATTGAATTTTTACATTTTCCGGTCATCAGGCTTCGGACAGAGAGGTCTCGCAGAATTGCCCGTACAATTTTCGAATAATTCGTTTTCATACTTTTTACGAATAGAGCATTGTCCCCGAAAAAATTAACGCGCACGTCGGAGTCGTGTTGAGACCGAACTTTGGTATGGTCTCTGAAGCAAAATATGGATTGAGGTAGCTAATGAGATTATTTGGGCGCGAGTTTGCGTCAGTATAGTGAGCTAAGAGAAGAATAATGATGCAAGCCACGAGGGTAGATGAGCTGTTGAAAAATATAACGTACGGCGTACGTTATAGGAGGAGAACTGTGTGTGTATGTGTGTGTAGAGAATTGCCTGCTGAGATGAGTCTTGACTGAGAAAGTTGGATGAGATGAGAGGAGAGAGAGAGAGAGAGAGAGAGAGAGAGAGAGAGAGAGAGAGAGAGAGAGAGAGCGAGAATGTTTAATGGACACCCCGCAGAGGCGCGGATTTCATCGGCGTAGGGGGCGCTTCTCGATTGATGACCGCCATATTGCTTTATATGCGAGAAGATAGTCCGCGGCTGCTGTGCAGCAAGATATATAGATGACCATATACAGATGACCGAGAGCCGTCAACGCGCGATCATAATTATTTGGTTTCCCGGCTGTGTAACACGAATTTTCGTCTCCTCTTTTATCCCATCTCTCTCTCTCTCTCTCTCTCTCTCTCTCTCTCTCTCTCTCTCTCTCTCTCTCTCTCTCTCTCTCTTTCTCTCTCTCTCTCTCTCTCTCTCTCTCTCTTTCTCCCTCTTTCTCCCTCGTATATTTCTCATCTCTCATCTCCTTTTCCATGCGAATTTACAAGTCGGGCGAACGCCAACCCTCTTACGAGCATCCTCAAATAAGTCACGAGCCAGGCCGTTCACGAATATCTCTCTCAGCCAATTAACGTGCCGGCATTTTGTTTCATCGTTCGAGACCACAACGAGAAGGAAAGCAAAAATATGTGTATATATTTTTTATGCAGAGATAGAGAGAGAGAGAGAGAGAGAGAGAGAGAGAGAGAGAGAGAATAGTTTACTATTCTATACGACATTAATTTTGAAATGAAGAGTAAAAGGATCCAATGAAACTTTCCCAACATGATTATCGCGATTTATTTTCAACATTTTTACGTTCGTCATTGAAAAATCCCTCGGCGAAATGCCCCACTGCTGTCTCAAACGACAAAAATTCCAATGAATATTTGTATACTTGAACGAGAAAAAGAAAAAAACCCGATATTTAAAACTTCGATATTCCTCGTACGCCTCGTTCGACAAGCTCGATTAGTCTGTACAAGCCTAAACAAAAGTATCAGAGATCTCCTAACAGGGAGGCCCGTTGTGATAACAATAATGATAATGATAATAATAATGTTTCGGGAATGTACGCGATAGTGTCGGATGTCTCGGATCTCTCTCTCTCTCTCTCTCTCTCTCTCTCTCTCTCTCTCTCTCTCTCTCTCTCCCTCGGTGCTCTCTTATCTCGGCAGAACTTTGCCAAATTAATTGTCGCGGGCCTTTGTGAATTAATTAACATTTGCAGATAATATCGGTGCGAGATACAAGATCGGAAGTATAATAAACGAATAATATATATATATCGATGCGCTGATATATTATTGTACAGAGTACATGGGACTTGAGCTTTCTTGAATGAGCGAACGACTTTTACGCGAAAGAATACGCAAAGTTCATCCTGTTTGATTTTTATTAAATTTTCATAAAAATTTGACAGTCTGAGAATGAAAAGCAGATCGATGATAAAAGAAAGAGAGAGCATATACGATGATGATGATTATGATGATGATGATGATGATGAGCGAGACAGTTGAATAGCTTGAGACGGCGATGAATTGCCTCGAGGAGTTATTTTAATTTATTAATTGAGCGATATCAATGAACTCGTGCACCAACAGTGCTCTCATTGAATTTGATGTGCTGTATATAGTGGCATATATATATTTAATATTAAACGTATATCAAGGACTCAGTTCCGCGAAGGCATCAAGTTTGAGGTTATGTTAAGTCGATAGGCCCTTTTAACTCCGATTCAATGATGATTCGTGCATATATAGATTGAATTTTATACGCAATTTCTTTGCATTCGAATATTTCTCGCCCGCGAAATCGCCTCGTCATCGTCGTCGTCGTCGTGACTGGCTGTACTTAAAATCGAACCGAGAACGGAAAAGAAAGCGATTTCGATAACCCCGAGTCGCAGGTCTTCGATGATACTGCGTGTGTCCGATGAGATTTACGAACTCGCGGGGTATTAACAAGAAGTGCGATGTATACATTCATTCGCATATTATATACACACGAGCCGCAGTAATAGGCGAATGTGAATTTATTTTGTGTTTTTTTTTTGAGACGGTTTAATGGAGCCGATTGAACTTGAATAACCATTTTTTTTTCGATTCATTTGTTGATTGACGTTTGATGAAGCAAAAAATCACTCGAATTTCGATGATTTTTTGTGTAAAATGGTTCAGTGTGATTGACAAAATTTTGAAAATTTTTTTATTACAACTGAAATTCATTTATTTGGACAATTGAGCTATTTGCGGTGATTGATAATTATCGAAGAAAAGTTATAAATATATTTTTACGAAAATATTATCAATTGGATGAAATAGAAAGGGAAAAAAATGTTTTTTTAAAAAATTCTAAACATTTTGCTTCCTCCCTAAAAGTAAGCTTTGTTTTCATGAAAAACTTTTTTTTTTTTTATAATTTTCACGCCAAAAATCTTATAATGGCATTTTGAAATTCCCAAAAAACATGTCCGTCTTTGCTATAACTTTCGCACCGGACTAAATTTTTTTTTTCGCACAAATGCGTTAGGGCATAACGATGCTTCCTATATTGAGAGTCGCTTCAGTGGTTCAAATTGTGAAAAAAAAAATTGAAAGTTTTGAAAAAATTTACCGTTGTAATTTTCGGAAAATTTTGATATATCGAGCCTAAAATATTTTACACAAACGGGTCGGAGGATAAAGATTTTTGGTATTGAATTTTTCAAGAACTTCTTCATTGATCGAAATTTCATTAAATTTTGAAATTTTTCGAAAAAATCGCTGTGAGCGTTTCAACTTTTTTTTTTCACACTCGAAGCTATCGAGCCAAAAGTTTTTACGCAAAATAATTTACGGGACTAGGATGGTTGATATTGAATTTGGTGACGATCGACGAACGGTTTCGGATGAAATTTTCTAATTTCAAGGCTAGAAACTCATTATTGCACGCCATATCCTTCAAAAAATCACGAAACTGTGTAGTTTGCGGTACCATTGCATCATTGAAATCGCATTCCGGAAAAAAATGCATGCAAATAATAAAATTTGCACATTCCTTCCTCATTATTTGATCTTACAAAGCGCCGCCCCCCCCCCCCCCCCCCCATGAGGAAGTCAAAATTGAAAAAGCCACTTGATTATAGAGGAAGCTTCGTGAACGAGATAAAACAATGAGGAAGCGATGTGAAAACTTGTCATTTGCACGCAATTTTGTTTTTATCAGGATAATATTAAATTTTATAAGGTGACGATTGAGCAATTTGCGAAATATCATTTAAATCGAATAATATTTCGTCAAGATATATATTACCATATAGTGAAAGAGATATAGAGAGAAAGAGAGAGAGAGAGAGAGTGAGAGAGAGAGAGAGAGAGAGAGAAAATTTACCGACGAAAGATGAGATGGAAGAACGTTGAAAAGTCCGCGAGTTAGGGTCCTCGTTGTTAGTGCCGTCCGAGACAAGAACGCGGTTGTTCGTTTTTGACAAATGAACGTCACGGAACGCGCCTAATAAAAGGAGAACTTTTGGAAAGCGCGAGTCTTGAATTATTCGTCGAGAGCAGGATAGAGAGAGTATATAACGAGATTTATACAATATATATGTATATATGTCTGTCTCTTGGTGTAGCATTTCGTATATAGCGAGTGATGAAAAGAGACAAAACGAATGGCCAAAGTGAAAATCTTCACGTTTCGCTTCTCTGTTGAAAATAAAGAAGGACAGAAAAAAAAAGAAAAAAATCGTAGAAGAGAGACGGAAGGACATACTTGACGGTATGCGGACCGTTTAATCCTGATTAATGCCCTCGGTTGCTCTCCCGCTAATGCTAATACCAAAACCGCCACCCCTCGATGGCCGGACGTCCACAGGAGCAAAATTTTCTGTGCAGATATACTCATATATATATATATATATATATATATATATATATATATATATATAAATTTCATTGGGATGATTCTTACTTCGTGGACTTTCAGCAAAACGCCTCTCCTTGGCCCATTCTAAATCTTGGCCCGATTAAACGACTCTACGAAAGCCATACATATAATATGACAATTCCAAGTCCAGAAATTAAGTACATATGGCTTAAGAGAGTCGTGATAATAATTAAATTCGTTATTTATCGAGTTTAAATCTGAATAATTGGTACTGGAATTAATGATAATATACGAAAGACCCTCGAAATGTTATACGTGTATTTTTCTCATTGTATTTTACTAATTTTTAATTTCTAATTATACGGGAAAAAAAAAAAACGAGATTTATCGAAAAACAAATCAATAATAAATAATAGCCAACGAAAATTTCGTATCCGAGTGGTGAGACCGCCTCTGACAAGGGCAAATGTGCATATTGGAAAGAAAAAATGCACGAATTCAGGGTACTTGGGATTTGAAAAAAAAAAAAAATCAAAATATCCGAGTACTCGTATTTATGAAAAATAAATAAATAAATATATCTCCAGGAATCGAGCACGGGGTGAAACTCCGCATGACCTGGAGGGGCACAACCAAGGGGGGGTTTTTTTTTTTTTATACATACTCGAATCTCTTCGAGAACTCTGTATACATTTTTTTTCTTCTCGTTTTTCAAATTTTTTGTTCTTTTTTTTTTAACAAAGACCCGAGGGTAGGAAGGGTTAAGGCAGGTACACAATGTCCTGGGTTATTCTTTTACGGTGGAACGTGCGAGCTCAACCACGATGTTCAAAACCATATACACTCATATGTATATATATATATATGTTTTTTTGAAAAATAAAAAAGGATAGATGCATGTCTGTATGCGCACGTATGTTAGGGAAAAAAAAGGATCGAGCGTGAAGGACAGCGATAAGTTGCATGCGAAGAAGAACACGATATGGCGCGGTGAGGAGGGTTGGGATTTGTACATATATGTGTATATATATATATATATATATATATATGACGATGATGAAAGTCGAATGGGGCTACGAGAAGAGTAAAGTTGTGGATGGAACTCGAGGATGCAAGGCGGAGATTTTGCTGCTTCTGCTGTTGCCCCCTGTCCAGTTCGATGATGCATGGTCCCGAGGACTCGTTGCTCTTTTGCTCTTTCTCTCTCTCTCTCTCTCTCTCTCATTCTCATGCTTTTTCGTGCTACTCGATTCTCCATGCACCCTTTTGCCAACTTTATCCTCGCGGTTAGGCTCTCTCGAAGCAGCTTAATATACGAAAGGTTATATATGGAAAAAAAAAAATATTTAATAAGAATTCAACGAAATAATTAGAAACAATTGTTTGAAAACGAATGCTGCAAATTGACAATTGCGTCAATAGGCTTCGTCATCATTTTCATGTACTCGCGAATATTCTTCATCTCTCGGCAAGTAGCTCTATATTAAACCTAGGTTACCACACTTATTTTTTGTCTACGACTTTAGCACACTGGGGTCTCGTGGACCTCGCGCAGATTCTTCCCCATAACTTCAGCTAAAACTGGCATATATGAGTTGTTTTTTTTTTTTCAATCGATGGAGAATAAACCAAGGAACAGGTCCATGACAAAAAAAAATTGATAGAACGTGAAAGCTCTGAGTTATACGGGTTTGAAGAAAGAAGAACGTCGAAAAACACGAGAGAAATAACGATTTTGCAATTGGCCTGGAGTCCCTGGGACCCCAGAGTGATAAGCTAAGGTTATAATTTTGATTTTCTTCGATCAGGGAAGCTTCGCGATGAGTGCACGAAAATTGTGACGATTATTTCGTGAACATTTAAAAGTTATTTTTTTTAACTGGAAAAAATGATGAGAAAGCGTATATTGTTCAACTTTCAATTTGCCCTATATTTTATTTTTTTATTTTGTCGCAATTATGTATTGCATTTTTGCTTCAACGTCTTCGAATGATCGGAATTTTCTCATTTTTTTTTTTTTTTTTTTGAAAAATTCGCGAGAGTTTATCTTCATGAAAATTTCGAAATTTTGGAATTATCTTTGGAATATCTTTGTCCCATAGCGTGTATATGAAAAAAGTTTTGGCTCAATAACCCCAAATTTACGAACGTTAGAGCGTTCACGAATATTTTTCGAAAATTTCAAAATTTTATGAAACCTCCCGAGCAGAAATTTAATCAGGGTGAAATCCGGCCCTGATCAGGTTGCCACAATACCAAATCCGGCCCGGATCAGGCTAAATAACTCCGGCCCTGATCAGAGGTGTAACGCTTTGGTAAATCCGGCCCTGATCAGGCGCCTCGTTCGGCCCTGATCAGGCGCTTCATCCGGCCCTGATAAAACGCCTTATCTGGACCTGATAAAACCCGAGTAGAAATTTCGTCCGGCTATAGATATAATTATTTATAAATTAGCAATTAGGAATGATCGATGAATGAATTTGAAGCTGTTATATTCCATTATTTTTGAAAACCCTGTAAATTAAAAAAAAAAAAAAAGTCATTGACCGGGATTTGATCCCACTACCCTCCAATCGACGAATTCAGCACTTTCGATTCTTAAATAATCATTTAAAAAAAAAATTAAAAATTTGGAGATTATTTTTTTTTACGAGTATTTCCGGCTTCATAGTCCGGACGTTTTTCCGTCGAAATTAATTTTGAGCCTACCTAAGATTTTACCTGAGACCTACCTAACGACCTACCTAACGACTGACACGTTACCACTACGCTATTAGTTCCTTATTATTTTCTTGTATTTAAATGACATTAGTATATGAGTTCTGATGAAAAGCCGCTGTCTCAACGGGCTGGATAGAACAACGTGACTGCGTAAACACAATAATACACAGTAATTGTTGACATAAATAAGGCACTACGGATCAGGCATGCATTATCGATACGTGATCAGGCCCTTATCTGACACAAATAAGGCACGCCAGATCAGGCACGCCTTCTTAATACCTGATCAGGTCCATATTTGACATAAATAAGGCACGCCGGATCAGGCACGCCTTATTCATACCTTCTCAGGCCCTTATCTGACACAAATAAGGCACGCCAGATCAGGCGTGTCTTCTTAATACCGGATCAGGTCCATATTTGACATAAATAAGGCACGCCGGATTAGGCACGCCTTATTCATACCTATTAAGGCCCTTATCTGGCACAAATTAGGCACGCCGGATCAGGCACGCCTTATTGGTACCTAATCAGGCCCTTATCTGGCATTAATAAGGCACGCCGGATCAGGCACCCCTTATTGATACCTGATCAGGCCCTGATGAATCATCAGGCAGCCTGAATGAGTTTCTGCTCGGGCTTAATCTCTTGAGAGATTCTTGCCAAATTTGATACCAAAAATACTTGTCCCCTAGCCTGGTTCATATAAAAACTTTCAACCGAATATCCTCAAATTTATCAAAGTCAGAGTTATCACAGATATTTTTGAAAAAATTCAAAAACGTCGCGAGAGCGATGTATGCCCATACGGTCCTCGGTAGCTTCTTTCAACTCAGATCTTTCAATCTTTTTTTATTCCGATTTTTGTTTTTTTTTCCGCATCTTTCCACCTGCAGCAAAGTATCTGGGGTCTCGCTCTCTTTCTCTCGCAAAAGAGATCGGGTATGAAGACGTTTCGATCTTTGTTCTCGGTACCCCGTAGTGAGATGTATCGAGAAAGACAGAGAGAGAGAGAGAAAGAGAGAGAGAGAGAGAGAGAGAGCGAGAGAGAGAGAGAGAGAGAGATGAGAAAAGACTCGTAACATCAACGCTCGATCCTTCTTCTTTTAGCTTTCCTTTTATTTTTTCATTATGTTCACAAAGAGAAAGAGAGAGAGAGAGAGAGAGAGAGAGAGAGAGAGAGAGAGAGAGAGAGAGAGAACGAGAAAAAAGCTTTCAGCGTAACGGCCTCGTTGTAATTGACAACGTGAGTGCGCAAAGACTGGCAAAGAGACTTTCCATGTGTATTATGCGCGATGCGATTCTATTTTTAACCGCGATAATCCGTCGCTAATGTCGTCTCGCCGCACGTCTTTAAAGCACACGCGGTATTCAATCGAGACCTCTTCACGTAAAAACATAATTAATTATTTCTCATTGAAAATCAGTCTCGCACGTCGTGTATGTAGCAAGAACTAAAAATAAAAAATAAAACAAATCATAAGGAAGCGCGAAAAAATGTACCGTGAGCCTTACCGTGCACTTTTTGTCTTTATAATTGAAAAGCAAAATGTCGACGGTAAATGAAGGAAAAAAAATCATTCAATCATGAAATTAAACGGTCAATTGACGTATCATGTTAATGATTATACGACATTTTTTGTCCAGTTAAACATTTTTTTTCAATGATTTATGCGGTATACTTTTCAATTCTCCAATCCAATCGTATAAAAATGTAAAACTTTATTTGTTATGTAATTGAAAAAAACAAAAAAAAATTAGCTCTGATAAAAAATTCTGTATTGCATATCTCAGATCGATAATAATATTTAATGAATTTAAAAAACAGCCGAGGTATCACGATAATTATTTTTTTCGGCAATGATTTGTGCGATTGTTAAATTCGAATAAATTTTTCTCGGTTGCTCACGAATGATTCGAAATTATTTTACTTTCATGATGAATAATATTTTTAAAAAATATATATTTTTTTAGTCGTTATTGTTTATAATTCAATATTACATAAATATATATGTATTAGAAAATGATTGCGAGTAAATTTATAATCAAGAATTTAGATCTTTGATTTGAATTTTCGACCAATTAATTGAAAATCTTTCGTCAAATAGAATGAGAAATAAAAAAAAAAAAAAAATTCGACTATTGTCAGGCATTTTAAATTAAAAAAACATTCACTCTCCAGTCAATTGGATCAAATTACACGATTTTTATATAAATTGTTACTTATATGTGCATCTCATTCTATGCACGTGGTAAATTTATAAAACCTTACAAGGAATAATCGATGCGGCATGCTTGTGGAAAGTTGTAAATACAGTTTTACAGAGATTTCTTAGGCAACTGCTGTGCAACCGGTACACCCGTAAGATCCGCGGTTATTCGCGTAAATGATATTATAACCCGATTATCATTCCCATGTATGGCTTATTTCCAGCCTCACGAATATTCGATTAAATTTTCCTTTCGTATCGTAACACATTTAATTGATCATTCGGACAAGCTTCGTTGACGTTAATCTACTACGATATTACCGGTTAATTTTTTTTTTTTTTTTTTCAAATTAATTTTATCCGATGAGCCATGTAACCACCAGATGAGCATTTAAAAAATTCATTTGAGAAGACGCTTGATGACTAAAAAGGATTAAACATACACAGTATATGCAACAATTCTTTGCCAACGATAAATAATTCAGCGATTATTATTATTAAAAACATTGGCAATTTGTCTATTTAGCGAAAATTTTGTCTAAAATAGGCTCGAATAAAAATTTTGATAAACAACAACAACAACAATAATAGTAATAATAAAAAGGACTAAACATACACAGTATATGCAGCAATTCTTTCCCAACGATAAATAATTAAGCGATCAATAATAATAATAATTATTATTATTATTAATAATTTTTGGCCAAGAATTGATGCATATACTGTGTATGTTCAGTCCTTTTTATTATTATTATTATTGTTGTTGTTATTGTTTATCAAAATTTTTATTCGAGCCTATTTTAGACAAAATTTTCGCTAATTAGACAAATTGCCATTTTTTTTTTTTTCGAGTTTTTCAGTAAAATATTAAACAAAAAATTATAGGTAGCATGAGCAAAACACTTTTAGGCCGGGTTTATAAGCGCGCTTTGAAAAAAAAAAATGATTTCCAATTGTTTTTCATGCGAATGATGTTGATCTCTGGTCGGTTGTAATAACGCTCGGACTGAATGTGTGCATGTGTGTGTGTGTGTGTGTGTGTGTGTGTAATATATAGAGGGATAATATTGGATCGTCGATGTGAGAGGAGGGCCCGCCGGGCGCACGTTTCGAGAGGAAGAGATTGAGTTACCAAGAGATAATCGCATGCACGCCCAGCCGACCGGGCACCACGCGTATATCCCAGCATCCAACTCAGCATATCGTACACTATATATATACGCTATATGCATACATATATATATATATATATATTTAACTGCATAATACGATCGGGCGCGGTTAAACTCGCCTCTGCTTCGATTTTGGCTCGCGATCGTTGTTTTCGTCGATCAACCTCTAAATCCATAAAGCCTCGAATCTTTTTTTCCACGTTTCCCTTAAATCGACTTTCAGTCAAAACGTCAACGAGAGTTATTAGGATCAGGCTAGAGCTTTTGAATTCTAATCTCACGGTAGTGTTAATGGGGCTTCGATGGTCGTGTTAAAAGGGATTTTCCTGTCAAAATTGACTTTGCACATCAGATGTGTGCCCTTCGTTGTCGAGGAGCCCTCGAGGATTATAGGCACGAAAAATCCCGGAGAGAACAAGAACACAGAAGGGAGTTGCAGGGTCAGTGGCACAGAGAATGTAGAATGAATGTATTCAGTTGAAGATCATTTCATTCTAGATGGAATTTTTGTGTATACAGTACATTTTTTTTTTTTTTTTTTACAATTTTCCTGAAGTCTTTTGGTATATACGGAGGAAAAAGGGGGAAAAAAAAATTGAAGAAAGTTGAAAGAAATTTATGGAGATTAACGGGATTAAATTTTTCGAATACTCGGATCTGCTCAAAGACAGCACCGGTGGCCCTTTTATGCCGTATGCCTGTTCATTCTCATGCGGTCTTTCTGAGCGAGAAAAAAAAAAGGCTTTATTCATATATATATATGCGTATACATTTATATGAACGAAAAATGAGAGTGTTGTACTCGGATGAAAGCTCTCAGTGTTTGCCCGGAGATCGACTTTTCCAACGTGCCGAGTTTTCGCGGCGTTCGCCTTTCGCGGGGGCAATGACTCGTGTTTTGTTTTTCACATATATATTTTTTTTTAGCTTTCCTTACGAATCGATCAATCGCAGGTTTTTCGTTTGTTAATTTCTTCGCGAGAAAGTGAACGGACAAATTTAATTTTAAATAACAATATTGGTAAATTGCGAAAAGTCACAAAGAAATATACACAATTATGGCACAACATAAGGTCATGAATATCAATCAAAGTATCTCTCATTTTTTTGCGCAGACTCGGAAAAATATTTATTTGTCACAATGCCTTTATATTTACACTCGCAAAAAAAAAAAAAAATCGGCGAATGAAAAGTTCGTCGTAAATTTTCTTCGATTCGAATGAATCTTGTTTGATTCCCGGTAAATTGAAAAAAAAAATAAGAAACAAAAGAAACTCAAGTTTTGTTTTTTTGCCAACCGAGTTTCACGCTCCGGTATCCTTAAATTAGGGCGGGGAGGGGAGAAAAAAATTAAATACTCTCGATTACGCAGCTCGGGGAAGCCTTCGACTGGTTTCTTTCGCGTCCTGTTGTGGCAGTGCAGCTCTTCAAAGGGGACTGTCATTATCCGCGTCATTAGCGACACAGTGGACAATGCGAAAAAGATGGAGGTTGAACCTCATAGCGCTATTAAAACGAGAAAACAGATAGAGAGAAAGAGAAAGAGAGAGAGAGAGAGAGAGAGAGAGAGAGAGAGAGTAAAAGAGCCTTGAGCTTTTACGGATGCTGCTGTTCCAACCCAAGAACGCCATCTTGCACACGGCCATTTCCTTCGTCATCTTATTCCAACTTCTTCACGAATAGAGTGGTTATATCTTTACGATTTCGTAGAAAGTCTCGAAGAAGAGAAAAATAAGTTTGAGAAAAAAAAAATGTATACATTTATACAGGGGGAAAAAAAAGGTGGTGGAGAATGTGGAGGGAAAAGAGCTGCCGCTAGGTTATTTCGACTTGTATTCACTTTAGTCTCACCCATTTATCCTTTCATCTTCTCCCGTACCGACGAGCAAACGGATGTTAAACGAATGGCGAAGTCCCTACTCTTCGGGATACGGATGACGAAACTTCGTATCGATATATATTCGTATATATATATCTCGAGGATTATAAATGGCGAATCATTAAATAAATTGATAGGATCAAGTGTTATATGCTGCGTGTTTATTGAACTCTATACGGCAGATTTTCCTTACGAAACAAGGGCTCACTTTCACTACCATATTGCAGCCGCCATTTTTGTTTTTACTAACGAAGGATCGCGAATTACCGATTACATTCTCAGAATCGATCGTTTGATTATTCTCTCTTTTTTTGTTTTTAACGATTCTTAACGTACAGTCGATCCGATCCTTTGTTGAGTTATCCCTTTCGTACCCGCGAATTTGTCAAAGTAAACTTATGGAAAAACAATAATATTATTTCTCCGGTGGGGTCCTGGGAGTGAAAAATAGTAAATTTAACATTTTTTTCAAGATGGCGGACCCCCAAAACGCGATCCTTTGATTTCAAATTTGGGATGACCTTAAAAATTTTTTTTCGTACGAAATGCAAGAAATCCGACGATTCATATTTCATAATTTATTCCTAATCTCGCGATCAACGAATCATTGTTTTTCCATTCGACGCACTTTGGCTAATTATTACTTGGCTAAATTTTGCCTAATTATTAATTAGCACCAGGGGCTAATGATTTTTCAGAAATATCGTATGAAAAATTTATTCTAAATCTGGTTCGAGCAGCCAATCTTTCATAAAAATTATTCATCCTGACGCAAATAAGAAAAGTATTAATTCGCAAAAACGAATAATTAGATAATATGATGATGAAAAATTTTCCAATTATTTCACTTTTGGTGATTATTTTTCGAATATTTGGCACGAAAAAAAGTAATTATAGGTACTCCTTACGCAACAGGATTTAACAAAAAATTTATAAAATTGTCAACCGAAAGGAAAAATATTATATTTTTAAATTTAAAAACGAAAAACGGTCTGGATGATAACTAAAAAAAGATTGTCAATCTCCCGTAATAATCGGCCAAAATTCCAAGGTCCAAAGAACCCGGAAATCAAGATGGCCTCTCGCTCGTCCCGCGTGTCAGCGTTTCGTCATTGTCCATACGGTGGTCGCGCGTAATTTATTATTATGCAGATATATATATATCGCTCATATTTGTCATGTGGCCTTTCATCTTTTACCGACCAACGGATGCGACGCGGGCTAAGATCCCGGACGTCGTGCAATTGATACACACACACACACACACACACACACACACACGACTCTCGTTTGTACGCACTATATTACGGGGTCGTCTCTTCTTTCTCATTGATATTTATTAGAGTTCATATATAACGAGAGACACGATTATCAGAAGGGTCCTGGCTGTAATTTATGTGTGCGTTATTTGTCTTTATTTTTCATCCGGATCCGCCCGCATATAACAAACCTAAACCCCAGATTCGTCACACTGATTTCTCTCGAGTCTTTAATTTGCGAAATTTCGTCCCCGATAGATCGATGAAAGCTGCCGGGATGAATGAGAAGTATTATGAAAATTTGAAAAATTAAAAACAAACAAAATTCTCGTACGAAATTACGTCGAAGAATTACGGAATTCAATCGGTGCTTCGATAAACATGACAAAAACAAAATGATTGTCACACACGCCGCTTGCTCATAAAATATTCTTCTCTCCCTCGTATTTTGCCCCCCCCCCCCCCCCCGTATATTCCTCGTCTTGCCTCTGCCTCCCCTGCCGGTAATTTCGTGAGTGTTAAAATCACCGACGATTTCCAACGAGACAGACTAGCGCGCAGCCCCCGAATCTTTGGTTTGTTTGGACAAGCCAACGTTATGAGATTTTATGAGAGAAACGAGCCAGTGAAAAAAAAAAAAACACACGCACACAAGCGTCAATAAAATAATACACGTAGCCGGGGAATCCCCGGTCGATCAAAAGACCGTCGATGCGTATAACGTTTTGACGAATTAATATTTTTTTTTTTTTTTTTGAAACTTGGAAAAAAAAGTCGATGCTTAAAGGGATGAAATTTGCAAGAAAGGGATGAAAAAAGGGGACCAAAGGCTCTAAAGATTCGTGACTCTCGAAATTCTTCATTCCCTGCTTGAATCAAAGGATTTATAAGCCATCGTTCATTCATTTTTTTAAATAGTTTATTTATTTATTTGTTTGTAAACAAAATATTTACAGGGCTTATAACAGCATGCTATTCCTCTTTCACAATGTAAATTTTTTTTTTCTTTTGCATTCCATGATAAAAATATCGATTAACAAAGTTCTAAAGAACACCGATCGACAATTGTAAAAAAAATACCGATCGTTATTCATTCGAATGAGAGATTGATGGTTGAGTTTCGACGATTGCTTGCCTCTTTTTTTATAAACAAGAGCAGGTTATATTCTTTGAAGAAACTGAACAAAAATAGATCTCGTCGGAAATCGATATGAACCGTCTGTTTTATTTTATTTTTTTTTTTGTACGATTTCATCGCTGTGATTTTTTTAAAATGTTACTGACACGCATGACAGTCAACAGTCAATTAACGCCCGACAGTTTGTAGAAATTATTCTAAAAGTTTAGCACTGATTCGATTCAACTGGACTCGACCATCGAAAGTAAAGTGACGAAAAAAAAAGAAAAAAAAAACCAAACAGTATAGTGCATTTTGATGCAATTTTCTCCGCTAGTTCAGAGGGCTAAAATTTGACGATGGTCCGTTCTTGTCATGACATTTAGCGGGAAAATCGATCGGTAATGAATTTTCGAAAAATTTTGAAAATCCGTTCGAAGAAATGAGCAAAAAAGAGCATTTCGTGCCCTTTGAATTTGGCGTGTTTGCGTTTTGTTTCGTAGTTTGAGAGAAAAAAAAAGCCATAACTTTCTATTCTTGTGCATGAAAGTCGGGAAAACTAAATAAAGTACGTTTCCGAGAGTAACTCAAAGAGAAAAGATTTAGGGGGGGGGCTAAGCACATGGCCGACACGTTTCGGGTCACATGCTCTTGCCACTCGAAGATTTTTTCGAGGAAAGCATTCTCATCTCGAGACTCCTGATCCCGTTTTCTCGGAGCTATATATTACGCACACGCTCATACAAAGCCTTATATATATATATATTACATGAATATATGTATGAGTCACCGTTACTCCGGGAGTCCCTGCCAATTTCAATAAATTTGCATCAATGCCGAAAACTTCACTTTTTCTATGCCTTTTTGCCACAAATTGTCGATTAATTGTCTGGCAATTCAATGAATGCTTCGTTTCACGAATAATAATTTAATTAAAAGCAATTCCACGAGTAATTGCCCAATGAAAATGTTCCTTAACGAGCAGCGAGAGTAAAAAAAAATATATATATTTATCCGGTTATAATTAATATATTAATTCGAATGTCCGCGAGCATTCAAAATCGTCCAAAATGTCGAAAAATAGTTTTAGAAAAAAAAAGTTCCCAGCTCGATGTAACGTGTGAATTGGTCGAAAAAAAAATTTTAAATCGCCATAACTGGATAGTCGCTTGAGCCAATCGATCTGAAATTTTTCACGCAATTAGAGGCATCGTCGTCTCGTTGCTTTGCGATATTTTCATTGCAATTTATGCACCGAGTTCGATCTTGTCAAAATTATGAATTTTTTTTTAATAGTTTTTATTAACGCAATTTCATTCGTTCCTTGATCATATAACAATAATGGCGATAATGAGCAGGGGAGGGGGGGGGGGGGGATTTTGAAGAAAAAAAACGTTGCTATACAGTGGTGGAGCATCGGGCAGAAGTCACTTTAAAATGAGATGCGTATATATGTATATGCACAGCGGGCGAGAGCATTGCAGATGAAGAGAGAATGGAGAGTGTGATCGTGTCGAGCCAACCACAGACAAAACAAACCGTTTTATCGTCATGAACGATCGCCAAATTGTCTCATTAAGGCGATTAGATCGCGCGCTCACGACTCGCTCATATTCTCATATACGCACATATACACACATATATATATATATATACATGGTGTACGATGGTATACTTCTCGCGATTAACTGCATCTCTCAACTCCCCTCATACATTACACGGAATTCCACACTGTGTGAGACCAGACCGATTAACATCGAAAATCGGATTTACGCGACTGAACAAATCTCATTTAGATTTTTGTCGCGTCTCTCACTTTCCCCCATTAACAATTCATTTTCCACAATCATCGACTTGAAATACGATTTATCGATCGATAAATCAATATGGTGAAAAGCGAAACTAGAAAAAAATTGATTTATCGATGCATCGATTTATCGATACACATAATATATCCACATCTTAATCACAACTTTCGTGCTATTGGTCGTATTCTGCCTCGTCAAAAATCATAGAGAAGCAAATATGAAAATTCGTTGATCGATTTATCGACGAATAATTTTAAAAAAATTCCATTATTCATCCTCGTTTGTTCTTTTATATATTCGTTAAAAATTAAAAAGAAAATTAAATGATGAAACGGAAGGGCCCAGAGTTCGTAAAAACACTAAGTTTATAAATTTACATCGCGAAGCAAATGACATCCACACCGATAAGCAAATGTTTCGCGGTACGAATTCTCTTTCTCTCTCTTATCGAAATATCGATATATATGCATGATAATCGCGAGACATACTCTTGGGTATAAATAAATAAGAGCATCGAACAAATAAATAAATAAATAAATATTGGAAGAAAAGTATGAAATATTGTGCGCGTCTCCAGGGTGAGGAGATGATTTAGAGAGAATCGAATGTCTTCTAATCTTCGGGCGTACTGTATACAAAACATTTGTCGTATAAATAGATCGTAAACTATACCTTATGGTATATTTATATACATATATGCATTATTTATAGGTAATATATATCTACATGTTTAAATTATTTGTATAAATATACAATTCATCGTGAATATATATACATCATGGTGTAAGGGGAAAGTATTGCATGTCCCTTCTCGCGGTGCAGTGCTAATATGCAAGAGAACGAGATGAAAAGAGAGAGAGAGAGAGAGAGAGAGAGAGAGACGTACGTACGACACGAGTCTTACGCACCAGGAGACTTACCCTCTCCTTCGCAAAATCGCGGTACGTTATGAATGCGTGGAATTTATCAATGGACGGCGAGAGCCGATGATAAATTCGCGCGTGTATGGATCGTATCGGAATCGCGAGAGCTCCGAGTCCAATAGTGCATATTTAACATACATACGTACATAAATGTATATATGTATATATAGATCATCGGGATTTAAAAAAAAAAATCCCTCTCAGGTAAACTGTAGGGCTAGGGAAAAAGACACCCCCGACGTATTTTCAATTTTTTTTCGTTTTTTCATAAACTCGCTTGACCGATATCGAAATTACTTTCCTAATCCTTGCAAATCTAAACTATATGCGATTTTCATACAGAAAATCATGATTTGTTACTCTTGTTGTTTTTTTTTGTTGTTTTTTTAACTAAAATCATCGAAGGACAAAAAAACAACGTACGAGTGTGAACATATAA
The DNA here is from genome assembly GCA_963564615.1 of Rhorus exstirpatorius. Classification (NCBI taxonomy): domain Eukaryota; kingdom Metazoa; phylum Arthropoda; class Insecta; order Hymenoptera; family Ichneumonidae; genus Rhorus; species Rhorus exstirpatorius. The sequence goes on along the minus strand of OY751315.1, from coordinate 27,564,131 downwards.
TTCGGGTGAAGAATTATAAATGAGAGTTTAGGTTATGAACACTATTATTTATTTATTATTTTTTAAATATAATTATCACGTTTGACAACTATGCTTTCATGATTTTTCACTCGTATACTGTTTCCACTGGTTATATCCTCAGTTGTTTTCCTGTTGTAAGGTAAATGTACCGGAGTGGCCCGCACACCTAAGGGACCGTTTAGATTGCTATTAAATTTATGGCGTAAAGCCTCATGCGTTCTATATTAATGTCTTCAAGTACGTTGAAGGTTATGATTTCGAGTTTCTAAAACACATGCAACGTTCATTAAAATATCGCGCAATTTATTACTTATACCGCGAAAAAGGTGGAAAGCTGAAATGTACATACTATAAGCGCTTATTCGCTATGTCCCAGTATTCGGACACGAGAAAACCCGCAGTGTCCGCACAGTACGATACTCGAACACTAAAAACCCGAGTTAATGAGCACCGATTTTCAAATCTCGATAGAATTAGCTTTTGGAACTCAATAGTGCATTACGACAAAATGGATACCGATTAATTCAAAATACAAAATTTTAATTTGGTCAGGAAAGTTAAGGATTAAATTTTGACAGCGGCATGTCATGTAAGTATAACGATACCGATCGCGAAACAGCTGAATGTCGTGCCGTGCGGCTATACCGGGCCATATCGAACTATAATACGTGCGTCTGTAACAGTCTCCGAACGATGTCTTGACAGAGCTACAGCTTATGATTTGCTTGTCCCAATAATAGAACACGAATATTACATGGTTCAATTGAGCTTTACGGGAAGTTTAACTGCTGCATGGAAAACCCTACTTTATCCTGAACAAAATGAGCTATAATTTGTCTCGAATACACGTAAAATTCAAACGATGAGCGTTAAAAATCTTTCATCATTCCTTAGTATATTCGATAAGAAATCCGTTGATACGGCTTCCATAACACGCGGGCCGGAATAAACAGATGAAAATAATTTATATTTCGCGTAAGACGTTTGTCGATTTTTTTCTCATATACGTTAGTGACGCATCGTCGATCACCTTGCAATAATTAGAATTTCAATAAATGTAATTGTACATACATAAATAATTTAGGATTTTTTTTTAAACCATCCAATTAATGTTCTAACAAAAATTGAAAAACTTTCCTAAATGATTTTTTTTTAATGCATTGACGGGAAAAAGATTAAAGTTAAATTGTTAGAGTAAGGACTGACTTTATCTGGAATCGCCTATATTTATTTATAATAGTGCCAATATGTTAAGGCTGTGATTCTATCACTCTGACTCGAGTATCATTCACGAGGGAGAGAGAAAGGGAGAGAGAGAGACAGAGAGAGAGAATAGAATAGAATAGAATAGAACCATTTTTTATTATACAAGGCCGGGGAGCCATAAGTATAAATGAGCATACATAGAAAGAAATGCATACATAGAAAGAAATGAAATACATAGAAATGAGAATACATAGAAGGTAGAGAGAGAGAGAGAAAGAGAGAGAGAGAGAGAGAGAGAGAGGTATTCTTCTCGCAATCGCGGGAATGATTTTTTATGCAGGTATTCACGATCGTGGACAGTATATGCAAGTTGCTTCTGAATCTTTCGTTTAGTTTCTATATAAATATACATATTCGTATGCAAGGTTGGATTTTATCTTTTCTGCCTTTATCATTTCCATTATGTGCGCTAGAACTCGAAGCGTGTGGCTTATAGAAAGATCGGGAGCTTCTTCAACGGTCCATATATTCATAAGAGAAAGAGAGAGAGAGTGTGTGTGTGTGTAGTGTATATAAGAATACACTATCGGGTGCAGTGATATCCAATGATCTTGACGTCTACAAATCGTCTCTCATTTTTTCAAATTTTTCTTATTCCCCCCGTTGTGTTTGCATCTACGGTCCTTATTTTATACATCTATCCGAGTGATAATAAAGCACATAATGACATAATGACCACAATGGACACGATAAACTGCCGCAATATCAATTTGTAAAGAACGCTATTGCTTAGGGTGGAAAAAAAATAAAAAAGTTGAACGCCTCGCATCGATCGTTTTTATTCGAGCTTCTGAAAAAGTTACGGTACGTACATATTTTGACGATTTAACAAATGTCAATGATTCCCAAAAAAAAAAAAATATATTCAGTTAATCTCAAATGAATTTTAAGGGTCGATTTTTATTTCTCATAGGACCGCTTGCTTGTGAGGACGAAAAAAAAAATAGAAGCATCTATGTATTATATTAAAAAATTATTTTAAAAAAATGCAGAACAGAAGTAACCGGAGCTTTGGTCTCTTGTGCGTTTAGAAATTTTGGTCTGGTACTTGTCACGTTTTTATATGCGCGAGCACGTGTACGAGATTTCTCTCGGGGATAATGGTCGATGCAAAGAAGAGGGATATACTATGTAATATTATATATATATATATATATATATATTAAAAGGTTCTCGTGTGTCAGTTTTTCTCTCCTATCTCGTTGTTTCTCAAACAATGAGTGAACTGTCCAGTGCTTGGATGCTGCAGGTCCAGTGGCCACAAGTACCGGAGGCCCGCATCCTTTTAAAATGTTTTTTTTTTTTTAAATTATTTTCATCATTTTTTTTTCATTACTAATATTATGATTTAAACAACAAATTTTACTTTGCGCCGTCCTCGCTACGGTTTTTTTTTCTCAAATTTTCGAAATATTCTGTAAAACATATTTGTAAAAAAAAAAAAATTCATTACAATTTTCAAATTTGTCAAAAAAAAATTAATTGTAACGTTTTTACCCCGAAAAAATATTATTCAGTTCAGCTATAAATATATTTTTACGTTATTAAATTAACACACGAACGCGTAAAAATAGTTTCAAATTCTTCATTACCTTGTTCAAAAAGATTCATGAGGAAATTTTTATTGAAAAAAAAAAATATGAAAATCATGAAGTAATGTCGAAATTTTTAATTAGCAGGATTTTTCAAAATATTTTCGTATTTAGGGTAGACGTACCAGTTGTGGCCATTGTATACCGTTTGTGGCCGCACTTCGCATTTCCCTCGAATTTCTTAAAGTTTCAAGGCTATGTTGACTTCATCGAGCGTAATATTTCGATATTCAAGATTTTTCCGGACCACTATCGATTGCTTTATTGAATATCCACTAATTTATTTCAACGAAATATGACGAAATGTGTCCGCTGAGCGTTTTGTGTAGTTTTCTTGTACGGTTTATCATATCTAAAGTCATTCCGCCCCATCAAAAATTTATATTTTATCAGTCGAAGCTCATTTTTCGGGTTATAATTACAAAAAAAAACTGATGTCTCAGCTAAAATTCCTGAAAAATACGTGGTGGCCAAAAGTGGTACATTCAAAATGCGATTGTTCTATTTGTGGCCAGCTTATGGCCAATCCAAATTCAAAGCTTGGTGGCCACAACTGGTACTTTGTATCGTCAAAAGTAGTACAATTGTGGCCACAAATGGTGAAAATGACAGCTGCAGGATAATTTCCTATTTCCTTATTTATCATGATCAGAAAAGGTTTTTGATGACAACAATTCGATTCTGTGTACCTTTTTAGGTTATATCGATAACTTTTTCAATTCTGAATTTGCAACAATGTGAACACTCTTGGTAAATGAATGTTCGAAAAATGCTTTTAAAGTGGCCACAACTGGCACGTCTATCCTATGTAAATGTATAAAAAGAAAAATTTGTTTTATGATATTTTTACGTATTTCGATATTGTTTTCTTTTTAATTTCTTTTTATTATTTCATTTATTTATATGTCGATATGGTACGCAGACTGTATAGGTGTATCTTTCATTTTACGAGAAATCTCTCCCACGATCTCGTGCATTTTACGTTACTGTGTCTATATACGCGTATATTTTATTCGCGTAAATGCATAAAAATTCAGGGCCAAGCGTGCGCATATACATCTCTCTATCTCGCTTTCTCTGGTGCATATATTTTTCTCGTGAATATCATACCGATCTGCGAGCCGTTGTTCTCCGATGAAAACTTTTTGCCCGCTTCTTCTCTTCTGTATAATATCATATGAATCCAATGCAACGCGCTTGGCACAATCTTTTCTGCATACTAATAAGCACCATCGAGAGTGCCGATCATTCCTCGATCTTTATAAGCCTTGGACAATTTTACGCGTATCGTTTGAAATACCAAATTGCAAATAAAACCCCCCGAGAGGAAATTCCATATACTCCGAAGCTCAAAGACACCTTTACGTATTCATTATATTCTCGCGAGAAATTGCAAAAGAATAAATAAATAAATAAATAACGAAAGTCTCGTTACGAAAAATTCGCTATAGACCACTCTCGTTTCTGGAATTTCCATATTTGTTTTGGAACCATATTAATTAGCTCAACGATCCTTTTTCTGCTTTCAATTTTCATCTTTTTCGGGCTATAATTTGTTTTTTTTTGCAACTCAAAGACGCTGTGACACAGTGGAATGATAATTTTGGTTTTCAAAGCTTAGAAAAAATCGTAACAAGTGGAGTATAATTGTGCGGATTGAAGCAAAAAACGAAATGAAAATAAATTGTTGGGAAAATCATATTACGAATTCGCCAATAGTAACGGACGAATGAATTTTACGCTTGCCGTCGGTATCCCGCGAGTGGGATGCTGGCGCGTCGTCATTATTGTTGTGTTTTACAGCGTTCCGGCGCCGTGTTTCTTCGATGCACTTTCGCGTATCGCTTCTCATTTTCCTTTCCACGATGATTTTATTATACACATATTTCTCTCTCTCTCTCTCTCTCTCTCTTTCTCTCTCTCTCTCTCTCTCTCTCTCTCTCTCTCTCTCTCTCTCTCTCTCTCTCTCTCTCTCTCTCTTTATTCTCTCTCTCTCTCTTTCTCTGAAACGTCTTTCTTTCGAGCCTTTATCCGCACGAGGCTCATCGCGCTGCAACTTGCCTGTTTACCGTGCAAGTAAAATTCCCCTATGCGCCCCGCCGATGAATTTCTCGCCGTGAATTTCTCGTTCGCGGCGAGAATAAATCTCGCACTGGTCCCGCGGTCCGTCGGTCGCCAGAGTCAGAGAGCTCGCGCTTTATCCCATAACTTCGCTTCGTGCTGGTTTGCGCGGTTTTACGACGCCCGCAGCAAAGCCAAAACTGTCAGTGGATGCAACAGAGAGCAAAGAGAGTGCAAGAGAGCAAATCAGAGAGATAGAGCGAGAGAGAGAGAGAGAACTGGGGAGCAACAGCATCCATAAAGCTTTGCCGCTTGTCTCCGTGAATTAGATCGAAAAGTCCCTCGTGTCATTCGTCTCTCTCCCTTACGCTCTTGCATTCGATCTCTCTCTCTCTCTCTCTTTCTTTATCTCTCTCTCTCTCTTGCTCTCTTTTGCATTCTATTTATCTCACTTCTCATCCAGCATCTCTCGTTTTGTGGTTGTACACTATATGGGTGTAAATCCACGGGATTTACCGAATCGTGGACACGTTTACATCCTCGCGAAATATTTTAGCTCTTGCACTCGGGGGATCTCTCGAGACGAAGTGAGAAAGACGATCGGGAGAGGAAAGATAAAATTTGCGGTAGCAGAGTGAGAGAGAAAGGAGTGTCCCGGAGGGTATATTTATATGCATTCGCGGAGGATTTCCGCAACGTCAACCTTTCATATATGTATGCGGGTATAATATGCACTCTTCCCAACGACGAATACGCGTCGAGGGCGAAGAAGAGAAGTTACGCGCTGCAATGATTGAGTCGACGCGAAAGATCACGGGAGCTTTTGCGCGAGAGAAAAACGTTATAGACGCAACGAGAAGAATTATGTCCCAATTATTTGCGTATAGAACGCAAACGACGGGATTCTCCACTACTTTTTTTCCGTCTTCGTTCTCGGATCTACCAATTCGAGGGCGAGATGCAAGAACGCTTGTGAAATTCAATACTTTTATCGAATTTCTCGGATAAAATGTACTATAATGAGTGTGCAAGGAGTATTAATTGATTCGTTTGATTCTGCCCTTTGAAGCGTTGATGTTTCGTCACATGAAAATGGAATTGAAAATTTTTTTTTTTTTATTCTTGATCATCGTATATCGAACTGCTCAAAAAGTCATACGCGATTTGATTGTATTCTATCGCGAAGTTTGAACGACACAGTCCCATAACTGCGGACTCTTTCAAAGCGCACTGAATGTTTGATGCCTGGAGCAGCTTTTAATCGGATACCATTGTCGCGTTACTATGAAGTTTTTTTTTTTTTTTTTATTTCTCCAGCCCGGAGCGCTCTTTAGAGTGAGAATACTTTACAATCCCGCGGGAAACTTGACTTCGTGGCTAATTTTTTTTTTTTTTTTGCCAAATATTATACACCCAGATCCAGGGTTAATGAGTTAGTATGAATATCGACTACTGTGCTTCGAGGGATCGATCTAATTTCACTGAATCAATAAAAGTTCATATTTGAATCGATACAAAATTCAATAAATAGGGTGAAAATATATTTTTGTTTTTTGGTGAATAGATTCATTAGTAAATCGATCGACAGAAGTGACGATAAACACGCGAGTATCCGATTCGAAAATTCGATTTGAATGAAAGCCATAAAAACAAAAAAGAAGAATAAAGTCGGAGAGTGTGGGCAATAAAAAGTGAGTTTAGTGGCTGCGGGAGCGTGTCGAACGCAAACTCATCTAGCGCGTCGACCGCTTTGTAAGGTGTTCGCATCCCGGCGAACCGCTAATAATGTTATACGCAATGTAGTAAGTATAGTTAGTCATTTCTCTTTCGATATGCTCCTGCGCGTTTGTGTGGAGATGTATATATACATGGTATATACACACGGCGAGAGAAATCCCAGCTCATAAATACTCGGTGGCTTCGCAATTATAAAATCGCGAGCCGGTGTACACGCGTTATTGCCCTCGCTCGACTGAGGCAGTGCGCGACAGGTGTGATAACAAATTGCATGCGAAAATTGATAAGACGGTGGTATCTGAGAAAAAAACGTTTTGACCAAGTGCGAAAGAAAAATCGCTCAACTTACTCTCGTGCCCGCAGTCATACATGGGATATTCCATTTGAGGTGGGTTTGATTTTCGGCTGAAGGAATTATCGGAAGATTCTTGACTCATTAACGGTACAGATATAATAGGACGAAGGGCCGATTCGATCCCTTTTTTCTTATTTAATCTTATTCGCGAGCCTAGCGTTCTCGAATTGAAGGGCTCTTAATGTTATAGTTGGGCTAAAAATTCGTAAGAAATACCCCGTATATACATGAATGAGCCACGGTTCGCAAAAATAGGTATGCTGACAACTCGTTTTATCGCGGATAAGTAGTTGTTTTTAACCTCTGGAAATTATGCAAATTATTGGATCGTTCGCGTCAATGATCGATTAACTATAATTGAAAAGGCTAAAGTAGGAAACATTCATCATCACGTGGATTTTCATATGACAACTTGTATCTGTACTGTATGTACTTTGTTTCACGTTTGTTCGTGATTTTTATTCATTTTTTTCTGCGATAACTTAGCTACATCTCTTAAGTAAGATTTCTGGTACAGTTTGTTTTAGCACTTTTGATTGGAATTCTTTTAGAACGCTTCAGTAAATACTTCCCGTCAGTAAAAAATTTACTCTCAGTTCCTTGGAAAATATTGAAACTCTGGTGTAAACGTTCTTGATGAATTTATAAACAATAATAAATAAATCCACCAAAATTACACAGCTGTAATTTAGCAACAATTTTCTGAGATTATTCTGTTGAATTAGAACTAAATTAGCGATGGCTAAACGTGCTCTGTCGTTAGAAAAAAATTCATTGGGTGGGTATTTGGGGTATAACTAAGAATTTAATTTATGCAATGAATCGTTATATTTTCCCTCTTATTTTTCGTTATTGTTGGAAATATTTATCCGCATTTTCGACAGCAGATCTGTCGTTCTAGGCAGTAAGAATGTATGTGCTGAAACATGAACTATAGTTCATTGTTTGGAAATATTCTGAACCAGTAATTTTATAGTGATGGTTCGAACCTAAGTTGCGAACAATTGAGGAATCTATATATGCATTGCAACGGGAATTCCAACGAATTTCAAGACAATTTTCGTTTCCTGAACGATTTTCCTTTGCACCATCTTCGCAACATTTGTTCTTTAAACTTCATGAAACTTTAATCAACTCCATTGTGGTGCAGCCACGGTTTTTTGATACCAGATTCCTCAACTTTTCGATTATGAATGCGTACAGTTCGTATAAGGGAATGTTCAAAACCAGTAATTCATTGGTGATTTCACCCCAAAACTGCCATCACAGTTCTGATTTACAAGGCCTTTGCTCTGGGAGAATCAAATGACAATATTCATAATCAGATTATTATACTGAACTATCAAGCTCTATTGTCCTTCATTTATCCTTCGCAACGTCTTTCTCTGCATTTTATGTTTGTGACCGACGTCTAGCACGCGCATCAGACTTCAATCAATCCTCTTTGTGGCAAAAAGATTTCCAATAGCAGATCTTCCCTGACTCTTCAACTAGGAATTCAGTTCATATTCACAAATTTTCTTAACCAGCCAAACACCGGTACTTGAACCCTAAACTAAGATCAAACTCGCGATGAATCTTCATTGCAACGCCGCGCTTGCATTTCAACGAATTACAAGACGATGCGAAGATCCAAATCACACATAATCCCAGCATTAGCACCAGATTCTCAACCTTTCAAAAAAAAAAAAAAAGGAACAACGCGCTTCGTACCATCAAATTTCATTGTTTCTGTGAAAAAAAGGAAACTTGAATCATTGTGAAAACTTACGGATGAGGTGGTGGCGCGTGAAAAGCAGCGGCAGCCGCTGCAGCGGCAGCAGCGTGATGCTCCCATGCGGCTGCTGCAGCAGCCGCGGCTGCAGCTGGATGCGACGGCGGGGGCGGTCCATGATGCGTATGAAAGGGAGACGGTGGGGGCGGCCCGTGATGCGGATGAGGGTGAAAGGCAGCGTGAAACGCCGAGTGGGGATGATGAGGTGGTGGCGGCGGAGGCAAAAGTGAGAATGCCTCCTGATGATAGGCCACCTCCTTCTCCGGCATCTTGGCACACGTTGCGTTATCTAAGAATCTGATTTCGTCGTTGCGACGATAATAATCATCGCCCTCGCACTCCCGATCACGGCGTATACGCGAACTTTTTTCGCGTCTTTTCGTATCCAAATCGTCGATCACGGTTAGGGCAACGTTCCCTTGACAATCCGAGTTTTCAGCATCTCTCGCAATATCGCTGTTTCCCCGAAGTTGAAAATTTCCGGCATAGTCCAGACCGTAAGAACCGTCGTTGCCACGTAATTCACCACCGATGCCCTCGTAGCGCGAATTCCAAATTTGATCGATCTCCGAACGACGCTGTTTCTCCGTTACCTCATAAATCTCACGATCACGCTCGAGCGAACATTTGATTCGTTGATTTCTCACGATTTCCTCGATCTGACGATAATACGAGAGATTCGAATGCTCGTAAGATGAGATATGCGCTATCGGTGGTGATACTGCAATTGCTCGCTGATGCTGCTGTCGTTGTCTCGGGATCGTGATCGATCGAGAATCCGTCGAATCGATGCAATCGATACTCTCGACGTCTACATGCTCATTCTCGTCGTTCGCGAAACTCGCTGAAACGACGATCTCGTCTCTCGTCAGACACCACGGTGAGCATCCCTCATCGCCGTGCCCGTCGCTCTCGCGACTCCGCGAAGAACTAATCCTGACAGGTCTCTCGTTCTTATATTTTATTCCGCAATTCTCGCGGTTTACTTAACTTTACTTTTTTGTTTTTTTTTTTTCCCCCTTCAGGCGCGAATCTCAGCTTCTTCTAATCCTGACGAAGTTCTCGTGCTTGTGTTTTTTTTCTTAATTTCGTTTTTTTTCCTTTTAATTCGTCTTATTTCATAATCGCCAATCTCTGGCGTTTATACACTCTCGACGATTTTTGCCCAACGAAAATTCTTTCCTTTCCCCCTGTCACGAAAACACTCTCACCTCACTCACTTGGTTTTACACGATTATTGCGCACGTGTAAGGGCAATTTTCCAAAACAACAACAAACAAACAAAAACGACAAAAATAAAAAAAATAACCCCCCTTTACGACGAATCCGTTCACTATCCACACGATGAAGCTACACCAGGGAAAACTCAATTCGCTTGCACGATGTTTTATCGTTAAATCCTCATTTCGAGCAAGTTCGTCTCTGAGCTTGATCGAGACAAACGGTCATAACTCAGTCGTTGAAAGATCGTGTACGATTGCCGATGCACAGTGCGAATGAAATAGAATAAATAGCGACGAAAATAACGGAGAAGAAGAAGAAGAAGAGGAAGAAGTTTGTACTTGTGGCAAAAGTTTCGATGTTTCGATGCTTATCACCGATACACAATATAGCCGTTGGCGAGTTCAAATTAAAATATTCCCGCGCAATTCCCGTTACTCGGACAATCCAATTGTCGCACCGTTGTTTCGTTGGTTACTTTTTTTTTTTTTTTTAATTTATTTATTCACGCGAATTCCAACAAAGAGGATTCAACGTCTCCCGTACCTTGAACACAGATCCCGGTACCATCGACACGAGAGTCGTGGGTTTACGAAAATTTTTTTTTGTTTTTGTTTTTTTGTCTTTCGGGTTTAAATAACGGCGTCAATTGTCACGGTGTTTATCCTCTGACGGGTATGGCGGTACTGGAGTTTGTTCACCAAGAGTGACGAGTGACGACGACGACGACGACGAGGGGGTACGGCAGCGCGGCCGGGTAGTGGCGAGTTGAAGCACCAAGGCGTGCATTTGCCCGATCGGTGGGCGTGCGACGAGAAGAGCCCGCGCGCGCGCGCGAGTGAGTAGAAAATTCAAAAATAAACGAGAGCGAGCGAGCGAGCGAGGCTGGGAGCCCCGGAGTCTCGTGGCATCTCAAGCACAATATTGCGAGTAACGGAGGGATAAAGGGAGAGATGAAGGAAGAAATAAGAGGAAAGAAGAAGAAAAAAAAAAACGTTCAACAGGCCCGACGATGATGCTGCGAGAGGTTCATTGGAGGGGGAGATGAGGAGGGGAGAGTTTAGTTATGTGTGTGTGTGTGTGTGCAAAGCTCGAGGGGAAGTGAGAAAGATGGAAATGGTGGTTGGCTGAAAGTGGTGGAGGAGAGAAGATTGGGATGTTGGATGGAGTGGGGCCTCATGGAGCAATTTGAGGATGAGGGCAAGAGAGAAGGAGAGAGAAGCGAGATGAACGGTGTCACTGAAGGTGGGAGTGAGAGCTGGCGAGATTTGGCTGCAGTGGGGCAGAGGAGATGAGAGGAGAGCAAAAGGCGAGAGGGAACGTGTGTCAGCTCGACAACTCAACTAGCACCGTGTGCACCCACAGGTCTCTAACGCCCCGATGCTTTTCTCTCTACCGAGAGGCAAAGACAGAGGGAATAAGATGAGGATGTATAGATAGATATATCTAGATTCCTAACCTCTCTTCTCATTCCTCTTCCTCTATAACTTGTATGTTAGACCCTTATTAACTCATTCTTTCTCGCACACCAGCGCCCGCGTCGTTGATCTTTCGTAATTTGAATGTTTTTCGGACCCCCGGGATTTTATAAAATGATATTATTCTTGACGAAGGAAACTTTATTCGACAGTTTTATCGGATATTTATTGAGAAAAAAAAAAACCTAAAAGAAGATACAAATTTTTCGGAATAGGAATTGTGGGATTATCGTGATAGGCGATATAAACGGTTATATATATGTATTTGTTTTCTCTCTTTGATGCCAAATTCTTTGGCACCATGTTGCGAACTATGATAATTGAGTTGCAAATACCAAAAAAAAAAAAGAAGAGTATGGTCGGTGTGATAATTCTCTTCTCTTCTGTCTTTCTATAATCGTCTGAGACGACAATGAATTATCAAAATGGTTGCAAATGACGACCTGGACCCGTGCAGAAATTTCGGTCGGGATCCAGGTGGATTCTGAGAAGGATCCCTATTTTCTGATAGGGATCCAGCTGGTCATCGGATCAGATCCCATGACTGAATGTAACATTTGCACATTGAAATCCGACAGGGACCCCCTGACTGGATTCCAATTATGGTATCCAGTCAAAACCCGATCGAAATGTGGTTTATACCTGGCATATATATAAAATCCCGAATAAATATTTATCTTCCGCAATTCAGGTTATAGGCAATTGTTTATTATTACCTGAGCCATAGAAAAAATTTAAACAAAAAAAAACGTCGACACCGGGGTTTGAACCTACGACGTCTCACTAGCCTTCGTTTGCGTATTGGACCCGAAATAAATGACAAAAAAAATTATATTTTATGAACATTAATGTTTTTGACATTTTTTATTGATTGTTGTTGTTCCGAGGATAATTCCGGTCGTTGAAAATTTATTTTCTAACCCGGAAAATGATTTAAGGACAACCTACCTACCTATCTGCCTACGTAATGAACTAACGCTCTAACCACGACGCAGTCGAATGCTTATACATTTACTTCATGAATATCTTCTATACACTATACATGAGGCTGAAGCTACCAGCGGTAGCGAGAAACCAAAATTCAGAAAAGAATACGCACCACCACCACCACCACACGACCACACGACCACACGACCACACGATTACACGATTACACGATTACACGATTACACGATTACACGATTACACGATTACACGATTACACGACCACACGACCATTAAACCCCATTAAATCATCGGAGGATACTCGTCTTGAGAAGCTTGCCATCCTGATAATAATGAATAAATTCTGATTCAGAACAAACGTGAGATTGCAATTCATTTCTACGCTCGGGACGCAGTTGCGCTTCGGATCGGGATTCAATCGGTACACCCTGAAAGAAAGTGGCGCCTTAACTTAAAAATTTTGTCACGTCCACCAATCCGATTACGAAACGGATACCACATAGATTCCTATGGGGATACCGGTTTTGGGGAGTCCATGGAAAATCCCGATCGGGATATGGTCGGACTTGGGGTATCCCTAAAAAATTTCTGCACGGGGAGTTAAAACGCTTTACGATTTTCAACGTTCCAATTTTTCGTTTCTTCCTTTTTTCATTCCATTCATGGCAGAAAGAAAAGTCGATTTGTGCTCCCGAAAATACTGTTTAAAGTCTCTCGTGGCAATAGATTTCCCGCCCGATTGAGCAACCTCGACTTCCGGTGGTCGCATATTATATACCATGCTCTCGCGCGCTACAGAAAAATTCCATTTCGTTAAAGGTCCCGGCGGGGTCGGCTATTCTTGAAAGACACCAGTCGTGAGCAACACACACGTTTTCCTTTTCATCGTGCGAAAGATTCTCAAATGTCCGACCGCGCGCTCACGACGAGTGTCGATCGCGATCACGCGCGCGCCCCCGCACCCTGTAAAAGTTTCCTTTTTTTTTTTTTTTTTTTTTTTTTTTTTTTTTTTTTTTTTTTTTTTGTGGGATTCCGTTCCCGCAGGTCAATCCCCATTTCGTCGTGTTATCCTCTCTCTCTCTGTCGACTTTTCTGCTTCCTTTTTTACGGCTCCTCCTCCGTTCTCTCGGTGACTTTCTCAGCGGCGTTTTTCGACGTTTTTTGTTTCCGCTTGCAGGCACATGTGACCGAAGAAACAGTCTCGAGAAATGTGTGTTGCCTCGTCATCGCCGAGAATTCGAGAAGGACCCCAGCAAACTTTTGTCTTTGAGTTATTTTAGTCTGCAAAGCCACATATTTAGCCTGAAAAACCTCTTGTAACCACCGGAAATATTGCTAGACATGCGGGTATGGGGCCTCGTGATTTTCTTCTTAGCTGACCCATTATCACATTTTCGAAGGTCTTGAAAATATTGCGTGTCCAAGCCCATATACATGCCAAATAAATACGAGGCAATAGAATTTTTTTTTAGTTCATCGTGTCCCACCGCGTCTTCAACATCCCTTTTATGCATAAAATCTTGTGAGAGTGTTTTCGTTTTAACTTTGAACTGGATGGACCTGTGAACAATCTCAGGATCTATTGTGACACATCACAATTGGAGTAAAATCTCTCCCAAGACTTCAAGCTACGAATGATAATGATATAGTCTGAAGGTATAAGAGTGAGACACGATCCAAATAAACAATCGATTATACGGTGCAGGATAATTCCTCAAAGACGAATTAAATATATCGCGTGGAAATGGCGCGTTAATAGGATAGCCCAATAATAATAGGAGCGGTGTGTCTTTGCTGGCACGAAATCCTCGAAAATTAATGTCTTTTGTCTCAACGAAACGCGAGACAATATAGAAAGAGAGAGAGAGAGAGAGAGAGAGAGAGAGAGAGGGATGCAAAACGAGAAGGTTCTAGGTCCTATGGATCTTCGATAATCACTGGTATATAAGAGGAACGAGGTGCATAGAGTCATTAACTAGCCCGTCGGCTGGTTGCGGTCGTCCGCCAAGGCACCATAAGGCCAGGGAGAGACCAGCCAGATACACGCGCATCCAACAATTTCTCCTCTCACTCTCGGTTCGTGTTTCTCGCGAGACTCTCCTCTGCATCTCGAATCCCGACCTCCTCCTTCTCCAACGCTCCCTCGCTCTTCTTCCGCTCTCCGGATGGTCCGAATGCATCTCTCCTGCTCGCGTCTTCTCACTTCGTCGCCAAACACCCGGACCGGCTCATTATTTTTGTTGATTTTGGCCCTCGACGCGTTCCTCCTACCACAGCCGTCAATCCAACCTCCGCGATCACCTCTCTCGCTTGTGCGCATGTGTATATAAGTTGGTTGCTTTTCTCGCCTTCTTTTTCCTCTTCCTCTCTCTCTCTCTCTCTCTCTCTCTCTCTCTCTCTCTCTTTCTCTCTTACGCCCTCTTTTTCACGGCTGCTGGGAAGGCTCTCTTATGCTCTGTGCCGTTTGCCGCTACCTAATTACCGTCGAACGATCGCGGAGGGCCCTGAAACGAAATCAGGATACTCTATATACTCTTTCATCCAGGACCCAATCCCATCCGCGCCGTACGACACACAGTTCACCCGATGATTTCGTCGTCCCAAGATATCCCGTGAGTTCAAAAACGACTCTCTTTCGATATTCTGGCCACTATTAACTCTATACGTATATATATATATATATATATATATACACACACACATACACTCATCCATTAACTTATACGGTCTTTTGGAGCCGCCACGGAGGACGCTCGAGCATGAATATTTCTCTCGGTTCTGGCTTCGCGATCTTTTTGGGACTCCATTTAGCACACAGGATGTGTCTCCTAAATGGACGGTGCCCTAATTGGACTGCATCGCGGGAGAAAGAAAGAAGGAGAGTCATATTCTCTGCTACGGTCTTTCCAATCTCTTGCCCCGTATAGAACGGGTTCTCCGTATGAACGAACTTTTTTTTTTCAATGATACTTTGAGAAAAATTGTCACAGATTTGGGTAAAACAAGTACCAGAGATGTTTTCGCGAGGAAAAAAGAGGACCTGTAATCACACAGGTTGTCTTGTACGAATGAAGTTGTAGCTCAAATCGGGTGGATATGCGCACAGCAGGTGTTTATTCAACATGTATACTCGACACTTATCTGGGTTACATGCATGGATTCACGAGTGAGCTTTTGACATGAAGCCTGCACGGCACCTCTACATATACACCTTAACGAATATATTGTGAGACATAGCGTATACTCTGTATCATCACCATATTCGTTAAAATACCCAATCTTTGGATATCAATGTTAGGCGGAAAACACAAACCACATGATCAACTCCAACTATAATGTGTAACCCGTCGATACAATAACGAAGAGGGCATCGTTGGCGAAGAGAGAAAGCTTCCGCGAGTGACAAAGTCTTGAATAAAACAAACGTATCGTGTCACCTACCGTTTAAGATTACCACAAAACATATTTGGTAGCATCTCCAAAATGACTCGTGAACATATTAGATTAGGGAGCGAACAGTGCAACTGATGACGAGAGTTTATCCTCTCGACCCTGTTCGACGAGTATGCTATATTTGCACAAACACCGAAGATATCCCTACTTAATGCATCTTGTGGAAAGAAGAAATCTTCGCGTGGATTATGCACACGCGGTTCGAGTCTTTCCCCGAAGGTGGTCAGCGGTAAACACGAGTCTAGTGAATGTAAGGTGTAAAAAAAAAAAGGAAAAGAAGAGCGGCAGCGAAAGAAGTGGGACTCGGTGCACTTGTGACTCTGCTGCAGCGGTGTGGCAATTGGATGAGCATATATGCGAAAGGCTTTGATGGTTGACGTGAGCGAGAGAAGCCACAAAAGTCAAGAGGAGAAAGAGAGTCCGGTAATAGTGGAAAAACAGGGTGGACATGAGGAGGGAAGAGGGGCAAGATGAACTTCTGAACGAGAGACACGGGTGGCCGCGCGGGCGCGGTCAACGGGAAGGCTGTATAGGATCAGCCAACTCGAAACAGCAGAGCCGACCAATCGATGATCCAGCGTGCGCGCTCTTACATTAGCAAAAAGCGGTTACCTTCGGCTTCATAGTCGCCGCGTGTAATCCGGTGTGTTAACGAAAAAACGAGGCATGTATCTCGCGATGCCGCGGCATAAGCACATCCCAGTGAGTGCACCATGTGGAACCCGCGTGAGCGCGAGAATCTGCTGCTGTCTGGGCCCTCTTTCGGTGGGTACCATCGAGGAACAAGCCGGCAACATCGCCTACCGCTCTTTATCTCTCTCTCTCTCTCTTTCTTTCTTTCTTTCTTTCTCGTTAGGTATCTTGGGTTTTTCTTCGCGGGATCCTCTCGCGTTTCTCCTCCGAGCTCCTGCTTCACGAATATAAGACTCGTCGCTAAATCTTGTATGTTTGGGACACGTCTCCTTCGAACGCAGAGCGAACGACAATCGTCTCACTGCGGTTAATACACTGAAAAAAATGGTTCGGGATTTACAATAATACTGTTATTGTTGGCCAGTTATAGGTATACTGGTGAAAAAATATTGCCCACACAGAAAATGCAGTAGCCCTTTTAGAAAATCCCGATTGCCGTAAAGTTCATACAAATATGACTAGTGAAGTATTTCTAATTCAACAATAATATCGCTGGTGAAGGCAAAGCAGTTTTGTCTACAGCGCCTATACTGCGCCTTTGTGGACGACACTCAATCGTCTGGCTAGCTTAGTCATTATAAATAGCTGGAAATTTATCGTTTTTGTAAATCAGCCATACTAACATAGCTCGCGAAACTACACTGTATTGTTCAAACAGCTGTAGTAGCTGATTTTTACATGCCTAGCTATTTCAACCATATAGTATGGCTGCGAGAATAACGTTGTGACACATAGCTATACTAATATGGCTCGCGCAACTATACTACGTTTTTGGAACACCTACAGTAATCTGTTAACGCGTGGTGTCTATGCCTCTGCCTCGCGCGAAAACGAGACCTCGCTACGCAAAATTTGATAATGAACGAGTTTGTGAAGAAGAAACTGAACGAACGGAATCTTGATGAGCTTATACCAACATTTGAAGGTAAGTCTGTTCTCACTTATCTACGGGATATGTAAAAAAGGACTATTTTTCCTGTTATATAAACGCCAATGGTATAACAAGCGAATTTTTGTAGGTTAGGTCAACTGTCATTTTCCTGCAAGGAGAGTATCATATGTCTCCGGGCCATGGATTTTCTCAAACTTCCAGGTGTGTTTCATTAGCTCTAAAAATCAAGTCTCTTTTGCAAAATATTTATGTATGAATATCATTATCGATAACAGATGATTAAAATAAATATTCATGATTATGAAACATATTGGCTGAATTTTTACTGTGACCCGAATATCCCCTACTATATATACTTACCTATACGAGTATAGGTAGGTACAATATCCTGTAATTTATCTATGTAAAATGAATTTATAATTCAGCCATATTCTTTTGGTAGTATAGCTGGTACGTCTACCTCGTATTCGAGCGTTTATAAAACAGCTCTACCAGTATTGTTGGTATACAAAGAATTCTGCCTACACTGACAAAACTGCTATCTACGAAACAACATTGTATATGTTTGCTTCGGCTATAGTATGGCTGGTGTTCGTCTACCTCGTATGCTAGCGTTTATAAGACAGCTATACTAGTATGGTTGGCATACGCATAACTCGTGATGGTGAACTCAACCATACTATGGTATTGCTGAAATAGAGATACTTGTCAGATTCGCGGAGCTATTGGGTATATGTCTGTCATGACATAGTGGTATGCTTACGCCAACGATATTGTGTCAGTCATATTTGTATGGCTTTATTACCTAGATGGCATGGCAGTAGCGTATTTTCCCATATAATATGGCTGAAGCAATAATAATTATGGCTCGAATCGGGAAACTTTTTTTTCAGTGTAGGGATGGTCCGAAAACGCGATGATGAATTTTTTCATCAATTTGAACACAAATTTTTTGAAATTGAACTAAATCGTATGATGGCAATTCATGCAACATTGAAAGATATCTTCGAAATGCAGAAAAGTTTGTTTGTTACAACTTATTGTGAGAGTTTTGCTCGAATAGTAGAGCGATATTGCAAGAATGATTGCGATATTTTATGATAATTCATTCGCCATTGGTTTTATTGTCTTTTCAATATTCTGTGTTGAGAGAAGTTACTACTTTTCATAGAAAAAGTTCGAGGGTTGCGAACTCTGCCGTAATGAGCCTGAACACCCGGAGTAACCAATGTATAAGACATTTCGTCTCGTCAAATTATGTAGGTGCGGGGTCGCGTAGAGGCAGACTTGGGTTTTTTTTTTTCGGCCAAAAAAAACGATGAGGCGATTCAAGTCAACAGGGCCTCCCGCGAATATCTGTGAACGAGTTTGATCTTCGTGAGTCCCGAAAGCGAGGTCGGAGGGAAAATAAAATAGTTGTTTCGTGATATATACATGCCGCGAATCTGTATCCTAAGGACGCGACCAAACGGACCAAATATAAGAAATCCTTTCCGCCCATACATATATGTATATAGGAATCCTTTTTCTTCTGTTCACATCCTGGGGCGCAGCCTGCCCTTCTTTCTCCTTCTCTCCCGCGCGTTGGGCTCGAGCGTTTCTTTCTCACCGCAATCCCTTCGAAAGAGTAAGCTATATATATATACGCGAGAAATATATATGGAGAGGGGAGAATGGGCTGTGCCAACGATGGAATAGTTTACGGGGGGGCTTTGCGCGAGGTACCTGTTGGTCAGGTGGAACACCCCACTCTTTTGAACCGATCCGATTGCCGTACACACGATTTACTAATGCTCTCTTCTTCGTTGCTCTCCTCAGACTTCTCGCCACCCTCTTTCTCCTCTTCTTCATCCTCGAATCGTTCGTTCGTTCTTTCTTTCTTCCTTCTTCATTATACATCTCCTCTCGCGTCCTCGGCCAACTTCCATCCCCGTTTTGCCAGCGAGTTCCAGCCTCCGGGTTCGACGAGCAGTCACGTATCACAACAGCGCGCTTTCATCTCTGAACTCACCCTCCGCTCACCCACTTTCAACTTTCAGCCTGTCTTCCTTATCAGTCACAAGCGTCATGATGATATGTAGCGCACTATGTCATCATGCACGCTGGATGCAAAATTACCACCAGGTGTTGAAGGACTTGGTAAAATTATCCGGAAGCGTCGAGACATGATGCGATTTCAAAAGGACCCTTTTGGGATAATCATTTTTACGTAAATTCATACATTCGTAAATTTTTAGCTCAAGTAGTACCATTACAATCATCGCTTCATAGTTACGTATATATACGTAACGAAACAAAAAAAGAAATCTTCTACATGCTTTTTTCTCGTATATCCTTTTCCGTGTGCCACTGAACCAAAATCGTAGATGCAACATCTGAAAAATCCTCCGAAAATACCGAAATTTCGGTCATATCGGACGACGAAAATTCGTAATACGAGAGGCTCTCGCTTTCTCGCTTCTCTTCGTGACTTCCAAGAAGATGAGGGTGGGTGCCGCGCGGGCACTGAGGGGTCGGTTGATGATGCGGTGTGATGCTGGTGCGGCGAAAACGACCGGGCCCCTGGTTCACGAGTTGGTCCCGGTTTTTCGAGAGGGACCCCCGCAGTTCAGGCTCATTAACCGCCTCTTTCTCGAACGAGAAGTGAGAGAGAGCCAGAGAGAGAGAGAGAGAGAGAGAGAGAGAGAGAAAGAGAGAAGCCTTCACAGGCCCACTGAGCTCTGTGATGTGTTCTCCACTCAATTCCGTGCTTGTACACTTCGGGACCATACGCCAAGAAGTTAACTGTGTATGTTAACTTCTTGGACTATACCTATATAAAATGCATCGATACATGGGTGCGTTTAAAACGCAACGCGCCCTCCGGTTCCTCTACTCTCGATGCTCGGACTCATCAGGTAGGAAAGGAGCCGCCTGGACCGACACGCAGGGCGCTAGGCATCGGGTTAGTCGTCTCGTCGAGCTGCCGCTTATGTTGCTCCGGGCATCGAGAGAAAGAGAGCGAGAGAGAGAGAGAGAGAGAGAGAGAAATCCTCTATACGGTCCCAGCAACTTGAGAAGAAGGAAAAAGAGGCAAAAGAGAATATACGCGTAGATGCATATATATATGTGTACATGTATATATATATACACATGCAACAACTTGTCCATGTATTGTTCGAGCCCTAGGTTCGTTGAAGCTGAGAATTTCTCCCCCGCATCAACGCCCTCGCTGCCGCCCGTGGATTCTCGACCTGGACCATTATTCGACCTGACGAGATAATTTGTTCCTCGTTTCTCGGGATTTTATACCCAAAGAAGCTAGCATCAGAGTGCGTGAGCATGTGTGTGTGTGTGTGTGTGGGTGTGAGAGAGAGTGAAATGAGTACGGGTCAGTCGAAGCGAGATTTCAACGTTTCCAACACCGATATACCAATTTCGCAGCGTGAGAGATGCTTGCTTGTAACCACGTAAAGAACGAGATATATCTATATATTGTTTGGTTGTGTGCGCCGGCTTTAACGAAACGAAGATGAAATGTGGTGGGAAAGAGAAGAAAGATGGCTGTATTGCGATAACGATAGCAGAGTGTGCCCAGAGCGAGCCAGTCGGTATCTCGTTCCTTTATTGTTAAGGAGATACCCATGGACACTTTTACGGGCGTGGGAAAATAACGTGAATGCTCCTCTCGTTATAATATACCATGCTACTATAGGGTTAAGAGAAATTTCTAATGCGAATTAAAAGTCTTGCAAAGCGAACGAAATTGCTTTCAAAGAGGCGAATCATCTGTCGGTTCGGTGATTTCTTTCAGGGAAAAATAATATTTGGGAAATTTCACTGTCGCAGTATAGTGAAGATAAATACTCAAAATTGCTACTCAAAAGTGCAGTGTCCACAATTCTTATGATTTAATGGTAAAAGATTCGGTAGAACGTTGCGCAAAGCCATCCTTTTCGAGAGACCCAACTCCGCGTGACATGCCTATCTACAGTTGACTTCAGACCATGGCAGAAGCCTATGAGGATTGTAACGAGAACCTCAGGGTAACTCAAGAGCTTATAGAGGACTATAGCACGTTCTGTTGAGTCCCCTCATATAACATCTGCGATACCTTTCATCTCTTTCTTATTCTTTCGTTAATCGTCTTTTAGGACGCACGCTTTCCTATTCACATATAAAGTTACGATTCTGCGCTACTTGATCGATCCCACACGAGTCAAAGGCATATTTCATTCCTCATTTCCGCCCTCGTCACACAACCTTTTAACGTTTCTACAACGACCCGTGATACATTCGAATCAAATATTTTCTTGGAGTTGTGTACAAGCATGATTGTCGTTTTTTTCCATGTCCTCCTAGCTTTTCTTTTTTTCCCGACCCCTTCGGTATACTTTCGAGATAATTCGGACGGTTCGTGTCATTCGACAGTTGGTTTGAAAATTTTGACGATTCACTCGAAATAATTCGAGAACTTTTTCGATGGTTAAATTGCGGAAACACTTGACGGGGGCAATCGTAAAGTTTCGGATACATAAATTAATCAGGTATTTTAGGACACGTTGATTCGTGATTTGTTGACAACGGAAAAAAGGATATGCAGAGCTTTAATATAATTGATCATCAGGGGGATCAGTTGACTATCCTAGCTGTCCGACCAGCTATAGAATGGTAGACCATTGTAAAACATTCTTTGGCCAAGCAGCGAAAGTCTCAAGTGTTGTTTTCCATTTTTTTTTGTCTAGAAAACCGTCGTTTAGTTCGGATGACAGTAATTTGAAAAAAAGTATATCTTTTTAAAACGACCTACCTTTAGGAACATGATTGGGTTATCCTCCTGAAGGAATCTCCGACAAATTGGGAGGTGTGACCAAATATTCGCCTGAGAGCCTGAACAGTAGTTGTGCTCTGTGATCAAACAATATTTACGAAACATGTACATTTTACATAGTTAACTACGAAATAACACATCAGTAACAAAGCGTATAATTCTTGTCAATTCACGAGACAACTGTCGGTTGGAAAAAGTGCCCTTAAGTATCAAGTTCGAGGGGCTTTGATTTTTCCAAATATACGATGGTTTTTCGCAATGCATTCGACCAAAGAATCTGCATTTGGCGCAAAAAGGATAGCGGTATAGAAAAAAAAACGTTAGGTGGCGCGCGCGTCGCAACAGACAGGTTGGTCGGTTCGCCGCCCGGAGGCGCCCCAAGGTGGCCGTTTGCTCGCGCGCCTCGGTAGCCCCACTTGCTCTTGTCCAGCTTGAACCAGACGAAGATGGCGCGAGCGAGGAGAAGGCAACGGATGCAAAGAAAGACCGAAAGAAAGAGAGAGAGAGAGAGAGAGAGAGGGAGAGAGACTGGACCGAAGGAACATGGTGGCCTCGCCCCCACGCGAAGACCTCCGACGATGGAGACGCGAAACTCCAAGCTCGCCACGAAACGAGTCCTCGCTCTCTTTCTCTCTCTCTTCTTCTCGCTCATTCACTCTCACACACACGCCGTCGAAACGAACATCCGAACTTTCGCAAGGTCCAATCTTCTTGGTTATGTACGAAAGTCCGATTTCGGTTGGTTTCGGCTCATTTCGGCTTGACTCGGATCAGGTCACTCGATGCCGTACGCCTCTCGCGCGCGCACTCGTGACTAATGACTCAATTAATCCTGCTTTTAGCTCGGCTGGGCCCCGGACTTGGCTCTTTTCTCTCCTCTACCTTCCTCGATCGCGTTTTAATCTTCGATATACATTCTCCTCCATTTCTCTCGTTCTGGAATACCGTTCGTTTGTCACTCTCGCAATACACAGCACCGGTGACTGTACTTGCCAGTACACAATTTCAAACATCGCCCTTTATGATTGTTGATTTCGGGGCAGATCTCGCGAGCTCATGTCAATATTTTATAGGGACATCCGTTGTATACACCCTATTGACTGTCTGGAAAATGTTCAAAATCGAAAGGCAACTGCGTGGAAATGTCGAAAATTTTCATATCTTTTCAGTTTTTCGATGAATTCTCAAGAGTATTTTAGGTGCGCTTCAAGAAAGATTATCAAAAATGAATCCTTGATACGTCGAGATTGGAAAATCGCGAGGTAACACACTGTGTGCCAATTTTTCATTGGGAAAAATATTTTTTCATTCTTTAAATTGAACATAATTATTATTTTTTCATCATCCCTTCTGATTTCTGACTCGACTGCTCTCTCGCTCGTTTCATCATTTTTTTCTTCCTCTAATACTGGCAGTTCTCTTTCTCGTTGCTCCGTTCGTGTTTTATTCACCAGCTGATGCTGCGTGCGCGTCTACCCCAAGCGTCCTCTAATCATGACCGAAAATACCGACGATGAATTTTGCCTCTCTCTTTCTCTCTTTCTGGAGGGCGAATGAGGTAGACGATAGAGACGTTCTTGGTCCTGATTGCAAGTATACGTGTGTCTCAAAAGCTCGCCCCCAAATTTATATTACACGTATATATATATATATATATATATATATACGTCGTCTTATACACATATACGATAATACGCGGTTAATATATTATACATCGGTATATATATATACAGTTTAAAAGTTATAGCTTTGGGATTAGGACCATATATATACATATGTATAATATATATGATAGGAGTGACCGTGCGTTTGAACCGACCAAACAACTTCGTGCCGCCACGGCAGCCTCGCTCATACACGATATAGAGATTCTCTATATCGTGTTATTATAAAAGCCGGACGGAAACGCAGCGCGGGGGTCTCTCAGAACGAATATATACGTGTATACACGGACATATACATAGACGCCCGGAACGTGGTCCATGGGTGAAAAACTCCACGCGCCGTAATTGGATATAACGCGAAGAGGCCCCCGATGAGGTGGAAGAGCCCGCCGTCACTTCGTGTATACCTTTAATATACATCTGTACACATATGATGAAAATTTGAACCGCACTTACGTTTCTCCAAAATTGCGATTCTCTTGCCATACACGTTATGGAGAAAACTTTTTAAACTGAACCGTCGACGCGCCATTTTTTATCCGTCCAATTTAGCCCCCCCCCAAGTAATGTAACTAAAGCTTCTTCCTCAGAGTCGTCATTGTTTTTAAAAAGTCCCCGAGCGTTTTCTGACTGACTTTGGCCATATTTATCAAATTTTTAATTCACTCATAGAACCGGCTCGGATCAATGAAGTACTTGAATTAGACCTGGTTACCTTCCAGCAAGAGCTTTGTTGATTCTTTTACAGTCGTTCAAATTCGAATGCTTTCCTACCAGGCACGCGAATTTTTCAGTGCATATTGGACACGTGAGATGTAAACTTTTTTCAACAACAGCTTACGAAGCATCAGTCCAGCTCTGTAATGAATGAATCCTTCATCTCTACTTCTGGTGAATATTTGTGAGAAAGAGTATACCTCAATTAAATTGGTAGCCCAAATTTGCATCAACTCCTCTCTATATCTGTATGTGCTGTATATATATATACGTTATGCTATGCTTCGTTGGAGAGCTGGCACGCCGTTAAAAAGCAAAACTTGCTCCTCGAGACTGGCTCGCTCTTTTTTTTTTTCACACACGAGATCTTCGGGAACACATATATTTCTCGCTCGTATATGTGCGCTCTACCTCGTGGTCCAGAAAATCCAAGCTCTCGTCGCTCGTTGTTATATCGCATATACATATATAGTTGTAATGCGTTCGACGGAACAAATTCGTTTACGAGCTAGTGCGACTCCACCGCTCCAATCTGGTCGCACACGCGCCGCCATATATCTCCAGACACACACACATAGGCAAAGAGAGAGAAAGACTGCACGACAATCGAAGCTGCTCTGCCATATACCGCTTCCCTTAATCCTTTCTCATATGTGCCGCATCTCTCTCTCTCTCTCTCTCTCTTCATTCTCCTCTTCCTTTTCTCTCCAAATTGACGACGAGCGAAATGACTTTCGATCGATGACAAGATCATACAAAAGTATTCTTTTTAAAGACTAGAATAGCCTATTGACCCACCGAGTTTCCCTCGGTTGACGTGAATCATAAGCAGCGTGAAACAAAATTCAAGACAGTTGCCCGAAAATTTTTTGTGGAAATCAAAGACTTGGGTTTTGGCGATTGAAAATGTTCAAATTTTTATATAAATGTTTCTGCAACTTTTACCTGGTGGACTAGCTACAATATTTTTTTTCTGAGTCTGGTATAACCCGTGCGAAAATTTTGATTCAATCTTGGGTAACGACTGCAGACAGTTTTCTTAGACATTGCGGGTGGGGTCGAACTGAGAATATTGGCTAGCCCTTAGTTGCATGAATACTGCGATATCTGATGGTCTGTAGATAATCGAAACTGTCTACCCGGCTGAATAGCGCATCCTCAATATACCTCCTTTCCACGTAGCCACCCTAGCCAGAGGAATTGGCCGGCTGGTGACTAACCGCCCTCCTGGTTTAAAAATTTTGAGGTTATTTCGTATCGTACCTCACAAGTAACTGCTGGTTTGGGATACAATGATATAGCCGCAAAATGATTAAAAAATTTTTTTTATTAAATGTAAGTATCACACCTTTCGTTTTGAATCACATTTTGTTTACATTTTTTTGTACAGTTTAACAACAAACCATATAAACATATAATATAGAAACACCTGTGTTCCGCATGCTTTGGCACTTTTCTTTCTTAATCGTCCACAATTGTGTCCATTGTACACAAACTCTGTAACACCTCACAATTCTCTATACCGTACGCGATGTATAATACATCCGTACACTTATGTAGGACTGACAATTCTGGAAAGCATCCCGCTTGCACTAGGCGTAGACGTACAGACAACGAAAAACTTCTAAAAAGAAGAACGTTAGGATAGGTTTAGTGCCTGACCAAGAATATACTCCATTAAAAAGCATGGGCAGACGACAAATCGAGCTTGGGGAATTCCTAGCTGCTGTCTGGACAGCTTTGTCTCAAGATGAGCTGAATTTAAAAATATTGATGGTAGCGCTATCACCTCCTATTATTTTTGGGTAGTAATTGGCCAGGATGTATGTATGTAACTGTGCAAGCAAATTGCGGCGTCAAAATGCGACACGAAAGAATTTTCCCAGCTAAGCATAGAAGCCCTTCGCTTTTGTACAATATTCCAATTCGCGGTTTCCCCTGAAAATCTTTGGGATTTTCTGAATTTCAGATTGGCTAAAAGTTGTTATAGCCTGGTTCGGTTTACATTTTTACCCTTGGTCGTTACCTTTTCACGTTAACCAAATGCATTCTGCGATCTTCGGAAGTGAGTGAAAGAATAAACTTTCGAATGTCCACAGAGTATATACGAATGACACAGGTGAGTAGCGTGAAAATCGCTCGTGGCACTTTGTCATTAAGAGGTGAAAAGAGAATGACTTGAGGACCTTTGCTGACATCCCCTGAAAAGGGGGGCGAAGAAAAAGAATGAAAGAGGGTTTCACAGGATGTGGGAAAAGTTAGACGAGCTCGCGTTATTGCCTATATGCGGTATGGTAGTCATAGTAGGATACATATATATGCTTGTGTGTGTATATCAGACATTGGGCATCAGCAAGTGTCGCGTGCGTCCACCGGCACCTTACAGGTAATAAACTTGTAATGGGACTGGCCGCCGGATTTACAGTCTCATTCGTCGCGCCTCTGCTGGACGCTCCCCAGAATCCTTCGCGTTTTTTTCGTTCCTTTTTTTTTTTGTCATCGTCGTCGTTCTCTTCTTCGTCTTTTCCATTCTCTCGTTTCTCGTCCGGTTTCCTGCGAAAGGACAACTGCGTGGCCGGACACCGCGCGAACGGGCGAATCTCCGCGGGGGGGGCGCTCGACCTTCGAATCAGCACGAGATGCCCGTGCGAGTCCGGGCGGTCTCACAAACTCGAAAAAGCTCGCTTTTTGGAGCGAGAGCGAGAGATTAGTCTTTTTCGACGAAAAAATTCCATCCATCTATATCATTTCCCAAGGCAAACGACGGTAAGATCAGTAAGAATTGTACAACTGACGTTAGCGATTTAAAAAGGTAAAAAGACTGTACGCGCGGGAGATAATTGTATGCGTTGAATCGACGATCGAACGTTTTGAAGGGCCTCTTCTCCTGGCCGAAACTTGGAAAAGTTTCGACGAGCTACGATAAATATTTTCAAGATTTTCGACGTTGATTCAGCAGTCAAACCGATAATCTTCCAGGGATGGGTACATCGAATTTCGATAGTTTGAGGCTTAGAATCACTAAATTAGCTCCATCACAGGGAGAGGACCATGAGGCACGCGGAGTGTTCGAAGATTTATCGAGAAGTCCCGAGAGTGAGATAAACCCAGAGCCAATGAGCTGCTGTCAAGAACTAGGCGGGGGTGCTGGTGCAGAGATCCCATACTGATCTTCTTCCTCTTCTTCTTCTTTCTATTTTTTTTTCTCTCCTCCTTTTTTCGGCCTCTTTCCTTCTCTCTGTCTTCGCTAGTTGCTTCCCTTGGACCGCCACGAGAGACCGATGAATTTACAAGGCTACCTGAGAAAGAAGAAGGTTGCGCGCACATAGTCGTCGTTCGACTTTCGACTTTTCGGGTCTGATCCATCGATGCTCTCGCGCCTTTCTTGTATGCGTATATACATAGATACGTATACAAAAATACCTGGTAGATAATCCTTTGTATGTGCATAATATATGTACAAGGCTTTTCGCGCCAACTCGATCTTTGTGGGATCTACAAATCCTGTAAAGTGCAAACTTTTAGAGAAATTTCGACTCGAATCTTGATTTTTCGACTTTTTTTTTTCAATACTTCAAGCGTTCCGGCATGAAAAATTCTAAGTATCCTTTTTTCGGAAAAAAAATTTTTCTCGGTGATACTCATAACAAAAATCTTGAAAACAATTCCAGTGCTCAAATTCGAGGTTTAAAGTGTACGTCGAGTTGACGTTAAAAGTCCCATGTATATCTGATCTAGCTCCTCTTTTTTCGTATATATACATGTACTAAAATAGGTAGTAGCTATGTACATAGACACTATATATACGTACACACACACACACACATATTATATATTTGTGTGTATATAAAGAGAACGTTATAGCTCAACTCCCGGTATGGAGTCTGCAACTCGCGCGAGCTCGCGGTTGTCTCTTCGAGTTCTCTCTTCCTCTCTCGTCTGTTATCTGCGCGACCGATCGGCAAACGCGATCCGATCCTGGTGTGTGCTCCGGGGCCAGAACTCCTCTCGCTCGTATACCATGTAACCGAGCTTTTTTTTCTTCACAACGGCAGCTCTCCGTCGGCTCTGGACTCTCCGCAACAGCAGGAGCAGCCCGAGCTACAGAGGCTGGGCATACATTCTGCCAAGTTTGCCGTTTCGATCGTATATATATATATATATATATATATATATATATATAGTATAAGAAACAACTGCGAGCTGGTTTCTTCGAGCCACACCGGACCCGTGACTTCGAGGTGTCGAGACTTATAGTAGAACGACGTGACCGAGCGCGCGAAACCTTCGAGATCTTCGAGATATACTATATATATATATATAGGTATATACGCATAAAAATATTCGTTGGTCCGTTGGACCTAGAGTGAATTAGTTAAGGGGGTCCGAGTCACCCAAAAATCATAAAAATAATGCTGTTATGCAATAATTGCGCGCATAAAATCCTGATGGAGCTTTGGAAAAACGTTTTTGAGTCGTCTAAAAATAATTGGTTAGACAGTTCATGGTTTGACGACGGCTATGGCTTCAACGATGGTTTACGAGACGTCGAATGAGTAACTAATCAAGTCCAAACAGGCTACCTGTTCGACATGTCCAAGTGAAAAAGTACGCTATAGGAGAAAAAGTAGAAAAATAGTTTGCAGAAGGTCCTGGAAGTTTGATGAAATTGTATACTGGGGAAGGCAATCGTGAAAATCGAACTTTCATCGACGATCGATTTCGAAGAAAATGGTAAAAGATACAGTCTTCGACTCTACCATAGCCGCGGTGTGCGTATCGTAACCTTCGGCAAAGGGTTTTTTTTTTTTGTGCCAGAGCAGAGATTTTTTTTCTTTGTTTCCTCCGTCTCGAATTATTATTTACCGGGAGGGCGAGAAAAACATGCTTTAATGAACGAAAGCGCGAGAGATCGGTAAGGTTTGCTCGCGCGCGCGCGCGCTCGTTTAACCGTTGCCGCCGGCATGGCGGATCGGAATGAGGGGGGGGGGGGGGGGGTCGGTTGGTACTGGCTCGAGAGCTCACCAGCCTCATTGTTTTTCTCCGGAGTCCGCGTCGAGACGCGATGAAGACGGCTTTTGTGTGTGCAGCTCTTTCCTACAAGTGCGAAAGAGAGGGAGTGAGCCCAAGAAGATCGAGCTTTTAGCCAGAGAGCGCGAGAAACGAGAGACTTAGAGGCGCGGGGAGGAGGGAGGGTGAGCATTTATATGTGTATATACATGTATAGAGAGGCGGGGAACTCTCCTTGCAAGTCACTCACGTAGCCTTTGTTACGTGTTTGCTCTAACCCTCCCTTGGACGGTTACGCTATGAGAAAAACCAAAATTGATTTATCCCTGATGATGTTCCGCAGCGAGACACAGAGAGAGAGAGAGAGAGAGAGAGAGAGAGAGATAGGGAGACGTCCAAGCGCTTTCTCTCAATCCCAGCGTTCCCAGCATATCGAAACCTTCGTGGTTCTCGAGCAATTTGCCTCGGCCTCCTCCAACGACCTAATCATCGACGTCGGCGAGAGTAAGAGATCACTTTTGCACTCTCACCTCTCCCTCGTTCGCCAACATCCTCTCTGCGAGACGTAAATTAAAAAAAAAAAACCCCCCTCCCTGAAACGTTTCAGTTTTTCTACTTCTACAAATGCAGCAGTTTCGATATTTTCTGAAATGTTTGCCATAGCTATATGGTATAATAGAAAGATATCTCAACTTCGATGAGGCATTCTTCATGCTCCGATTGATTTTCGAACGAATCCCCGATGCTTATAACGACGATTAATTTTACGCTCAGAAAGTTCTAATCGTTTTTTGTCCACGAAGATGTACACGAATATTTTTAGGAAAGGGTTTCCAGGATCCACGGTTTACAAGGTTTCGTGGGACTGCATATAGACATAATTCGGCAGAACGTGGTTTTTCTTTTGCCTTTGACAAAAAAAAAGGTTTTACCGAAAATTCTAAGCGAGTAATTTATTAAAAAGGTTTTTGTGGCAACACAGAAAAATAAGCGCATCGGTATACCTACATGTAATAGTCGAGAGAGGGATGCCATTTTTTAAAATGTTGATGACACAATCAGTGATGAAGCATTTCCAATTATTTCCGCTGAGATTTTCGATACATTTTTCTGTTTGGTATGATCTGGCAAAAGAGCATATACAGTCTAGTCCTACGAAAAACTCTTCTGTTACAAAGGAAAACTTGCTTAAAATTTTTCTGTAAGCTTGGCAAGTGTCACAAAACTGTAACGTCCCGAAGATATGGCCAATGGATCCGGTAGTGTTTGCCAACCCCCAAAAAAAAAAAAAACAGCTGCACAGATTAGCATAGCAAATTTAGCGAGAAACCATTATTTGGAAGAGCTCCGAGAGTACGGGTATTATGTCGTATAGTATACGCACCGGTCGAAGTCGCAGTTTTGGGGTAAATTCTTGACTAGTTTTACGAGGGAAAACGAGGTGGATGGTTGAAACGGCATGTAACGAGGTACGAAGAAATTTGAATTCGAATGGTCGACGCGAGCGTTATATATTCTCGAATGGAGATCTATATATGCAGGGCTCCGCCCCATAGTCTCGCTCTGTTACTACAAAAGAGAGGATTCCACCGATTTTTCATCCTAGAACGTGACGGATGAGGATCCTCCGCGAACAAAACACCAGCGCCACCTTTTTTTTTTCCCTGTACGAGTTGTTCGGGTAGTTTCTCTCTTTCTTTCCTCGCTCCCTGCTCACACCGCGGTAATCATCTTGTTCTCAACGCCGACGAGAGATATACAACAAAGGAACGAACTGGCGCTAATTACGTCGCCAAGGGGCAGCTCTCCAACTGTAACGAATGAACTATACGGAATGCCAAAGTTCGATCGACCGTAGCGCGGCTTTTCCAGAGGGCCCTTTTTCTAAACACACACACACACACACACACACACACACACACATAATATTAGACACCAATGAAAACTAACGCGTTTTTCCGGACCTGCGTTCGCATCAGCCGTAACCGATGGAAGCGCCGCCACGGAATTCCTCAGTGAAAGAAGAAAACATCGGACGTTTTATTTTTATTTTTGATTTTTTTCTTGGTGACGATGAATAGGCGTGAAAATCGATACCGCATAATCGACTTCACGCTGTTATTTCCCGGGAACGCGATTTCTCGGTCTATAATTGTCGTCGTATATAGAAAATGGCCACGTGAAACCTCTGGCATCAAAATGACTCCAACTATCCGATAATCCCGTTTTTTCCAATAAGCGTTTCCGAAATGCTCTTTCATCTCTCGCAACCCATATATATTTTGGTCCAAACATATACTCTTTGTTAATTGTATAAATATTTTGTAATCTTTTTTTTTTGTTTTGTATTGCGGGTCTCAACCTTCGCACCGAAACTTGCAAATGACCGTGACATACTCGGGCAAAGACCTCTCGCTACCATCGATAATGGATTTTCCTGATACTGAGAGTTCGAAAAAAAATGCCGTTTTGTCACGCTAACCATTTCCGATCCGAGACAAACATTCCTCGTTATCATTCAAAATATTCGTACCGGTAGTATTTTTTTTTTTTTTGATGTGGTGTAAGTTAGCCCTTAAATCTGAATCTCTGTACAGTCGTATGACGTCATGTTCGAGACATTGTTGCTACTGTTTAGAAAACGTAAACGATCCATGCAACCTATAATTAAATCATAAAAACCATCCAAAGGAGAAGTAGCCTAAATTTATTGACGTCTCGTCGCGACAGGTGGCACGATCTCATTACCGTTAATTCCTGGCCGAGTATAACGGCAATTAGTCAGAACACAAAGATCCCAATATAGCCGTGAAACGAAGTGTATCGCAACATTCCGAACCATCTCAGAATTACAAAAAAAAAAATAACAGTTTAACATTTACAATCCGTCTATTAGAGGCAATAATGAGGCGGCGAGGGGAAAAAAAAATGTATTCCGGACTGTCCATTCGTTATCCTCCTACTCGAACAGCTTAATCTCGTTGAAAGTTGCATATATATATACTCGGAGAAGCCACAAGACTTAAATCTTCATTCGAGAACCCGACACGACATGGAAGAAATTCTTCCTCGTTACGTCGAGAAACCTCTCGGCCTCGGGTCGAGAGAAATTCCTTAAGTACGAAAACTAATACACGCATAGAGGGACCAACGCGCCAATTATAAGTGTTACTTTATTGACGATAATCAAGGAGCGAGTGGTAGAGAGAGAGAGAGAGAGAGAGAGAGAGTAAAAAAAGAAATCTTTTTTAGTCACGGTGAGGAACCAGATGCTTATTCAGAAATCTTTCTCGTCATTTTATTTTTTTCGCCTTTTTTTCTCAGCCTCTCCTTCCTCTTTATATAATGAGAATGTCTCTTTTAGGATATCGCGACCCGGCTTCGTTCTGGCGATAGTTTCGTAGAAGCTCGTGCTCCTCTCGTCCCCTGCGCGGGGCGCGTGTGTGTATTACGCCACGTTGATAGAAAAGATCGGTAGGATTCTCCTGTAGCGATCATTCCTTTTTTTTCCTTTCCTCTTTCACAGCCTCCTTATACTTTCTGTCTCTGTCTCTCGTATTTTGGTGATGCTGTATGTCCCTCGAGATAAATATTCCATCGCGTCGATGTGTTTTAGTGGATAAACGTGTACGGGCCGGGTATTATATACCTGAAAGTTTCCATTTTTTATAGCGGGTGTTTAACAGAGAGCGCGCGCGTGACCGTTAACCAGATTAGTTAGGGAGACATGGCAAAAGGGGTCGACATAAGTTTCCAGGAATCGGTTACATACACATATATACACCGACTTCTCGCCCGCGAGCGCGGGAACTTTTTAAAAGGTTGATCCCTCTTGTCGGCGTATCACCCCTCGTGTACACTCTCAATCACGGTGTATTAACGATCGGCCGGCCAATCCAACGACAGCAACCAATCTCCTTGGTCGGTCGATATCTATGGTATATCTTGCTAAGCCGGACTAACCCTTTTCATTTACGACGAAGATATGTTGGGCTAATAAGCGTCTAACGCGCGAACCAAACGATACCGACCAACACCCACATATACGAGCTCGCTTATTTTCTTCTCTCATACACATTTGTGGGCGAAGTAAATCAGCACTAAAGTACGCGTTGGCCATCAAAAAGATTTTATTCCCGCTTCGCCGTGGAATTCATGACGTAACGATCGTTCCCCCAATTACAACGATGAATGGAATTAATGTAACCAACGCCAATGATATTCTGCGGTTTTTCTTCGCACCGAATCGCTTATTCATTCTTGGCCGCCCATACTGATACGGCCATTTTGAATGCTTTAATTCTGACATCGTATTCCAAATGAGTTATCATCCTCTTTCTCCACACGTTGATCAGAGTTTTTTGATAGAAATATTGGGACTGCCATTAAGAGTTTAGACATTCCAACACTTTAGGTGCAAAGCACCTGTACTCATGTCACAAAGACAAAACTTCTATCGATACCTGCAGGCTTGACATAGTAGATTATATTATGTAGGAAAAATAGGATTTCCAGGATATGAGGATGGCTCTTTTGGGCCTTAAATCTTGCCTGCGAGTAAGGACAATGACGCAGTTATTTTCTGCGCTGAGGCAGCTACCTGTAATATGCACGAATTACCTTCTCTTCGTATCTTGTATGATGTCGCTATATGAGAGAGCGCTTTATTCACCGAAGGCTCTCTCGCTGCGGGCATCTGTCCATAACGAGCTTTTTTGCTTGGGCTTATTCGAGAGAGAAGATGAAGAGAGAAGCCCACACCCCAGGCTCTCTGACTCGATCAAATTATATACGTGCAACCGTGAACGATATATATATATATATATAATATACATATACGTGTGTATATCACACTTTATCCATCATGCATACTCTCGCTGGGCTTCTTCTTTTCTTCTATCATTCTCGCCTGCTCATATGGCAGTGCACAATTTGCACCTCTTGCAGGGGGTATACAACTCAACCATAATACCCTCACGTCGGGTGGCTAATACACAAACATGTCTCTTGTTTTTTTTTTCTCTTCTATTACACTGCATCAGTATTCAAGAGAATCATTTCAGGCCCTGCAGGTTATGGTTATCAAGATGTTATAAGCTTCATTTTTTGCAATGGTCATACATACCATAGATGTCGATAGGTGATTGTGGTAACGGTATCGATGAATTTCCATGAATGGCTGTGTGAGTGTTCGCGGTTGTAGTATAACTTTATTATCACTTGGATGTACGTATTTTCGATGAATGAAAGATGATCGATCAGTGCTGATCGCATGCAGGTGGTGTCTCTTCGATCCTCCTCTCGCGATTCTCTTTCGTTGGAAAACCTTATGGTTCACGTCAGAGAGCTTATTTGCCATTTCTTCGTGTTCCAGCAATATCGCTAAAATTTCCATTTCCCGATGTCTCAACAATGTTGTATACTACAGCCATGTATACTATATACAGGATTATACAGTTGGTATAATAAGGGGTTTGTCAGGAAAATGACAGATCGCGTGGTTCGCACGACAAGATCTTTCCGAGGGCGAGAGCAGCAGCCTCGAAAAAATAAAGAAGAGCAGACAGACCTTCTCACCAATCTCTCTCTCTCTCTCTCTCTCTCTCTCTCATACTCCCGAGCTATCGTTATTTAGCATTTGTGGGTAGGAAACCAAGAGTCCGAGAATGAGGAGTAGGCTTTGACTAAGCGACGCTGATGGTACGGATGCTAAAAGGAATAACGACGAGGACACTAGCCATGGGCAGGTGAATCCCCGGAGCTCGGCATGCTGGACACCCTTAATGTCCCTCTATACCGGCTCCGACATTTCTCACCGTCCCCTTTACAACGTCTCTGAGTATTATTTTTTCTTGTTATTCCATCGTTTTTTTCATTCGATCTTTCTCTCTCTCTCTCTCTCTCTCTCTTCGTTTCTTTTATACATACGCTTTCCACACTCTTCTCAAGTGCCAAGTCATGCTTGTCAACCTGTGAAGCGCGTTCACCTACCCTTGAGTGTGTTCGTCCGTCTGTCGTGTGTTGCGACACACAAAACACACACACACACACACACACACACACACACACACACACACACACACACACACACACACACACACACACACACGTAGGGGGATCATCTAGGATCTCTTGAGATTCTCGCACCACCGTAACTATTATACAGTCATGCACCCATTGTGCTGCCATCAAGAGGTGCAAAGATGCAGCTGCAATTAGGATAAGTATACGCTATAGCTGATACACATATACCTGTTTGTCAAAATTTTCCCATTGGTAGGAAACAAGCGCGGATATGAAAAGATGAGAATTCGAATGCTCAAACATTCCGTAAAAAAAAAAAATCGAACACCCATTAGGTTAAACCCCTGACTGAAAAACTTAGCTCTGATGAGGTTACAGTAATTACTAGTGCCTAAAATCGTTGAAACATAACTCTACAAGTGTTATTGAGTAAGAAATTTCGCGCTAATTACAAATCTGTTGATTCACGTCTAAAAGAAACATTGATTCATCTGCAAGACATAACATTTTTCACCCATTTTTCCATTCAGGTTTTTATTATTCACGACAACTTCTTTCTCACTTCTACTTTATTGCTATATCGATAGAATTCATATTACTATATTGCCTCAGCCATTCTGTGAGATATATTCACAGCCTATAGAGGCTCTAAGAAAAAATACAACATAGATGAATGAGAATTGTTGAGGTGTCCTAAAAAGATAAATAGAAGGGAAGAAAAAAATATACAAATCTGGAATAACATCAAATATCTAGCCTCCCTGAATAAAGTCGCATAAATACGTTGTATGGTGACTATAATATACACACAGAATCGATCGCCGTGCGCGTGTTGAATACCAGGCAGAGAAAGAGAGAGAAAAGAGTTTGGCTTCTGGGGAAGGCGAATTCTAATGAAGACATCACATCAGCCGTCCGTGGTCCACACGCTGAAACGCCGATGGCGGTGAAACCAAGAGGGGAACACGAGAGAGTTCCTCTCGCTATACAGTTTCTATAGGACAGATATAGGCGGGGAAACATTTTGGCGCGATGTGTAACAGAGCGAGAGAAGAACGCGGCGAGCAAAAGGGACCAGAGGGAGGTAAAGGTCTCCCGGTTCTTCCAAGATCAGCACGCGGGACACACACATAGACACACACCTAAAATGGACCCAAAGTCGGCCATTGTGCAAAGACGCGAAGAGCAGTCGATCTCGCAGTGGCGGTCAAGAGCGAGGTAAGCCATAGTGAGAGCCAGAGGACGAGACGGGATCGCCGCATAATGCTAAGGACGAGCTTATTGTGCGTGTTTCCTGAAAGGAGGCAGAGATGCCCCTGGGTGATCTATTGGAGTATGAAGACACTGTTCTCTATACAGGAAATCGCTTCACTCTCCGTCTTTCCAAATCTCCCAAAAGAGCCCAACACACGTCACTTTACCCGTTTGAATCATGGGAGCTTACGCCCTTTTTATCTCCTTGCCATCGATGTGTCTGTTAACATGGAGCTTATGCTATACATACATGTGTATGATTACCAGCATTCGATACATGATTTCTGTGATTTTTCTCGTCGTTTCTCGTCTTCTGTGTCCTCTATATCATCGAATACCTTCTCTTATTCTTCTTCATCTTCCACGGACCCAAACGACGAATCAGAGGCACGGGGGGGGGGGGGCTCTTCCAACACGACCGCACGACGAGACGAACTATATACAGTCAGCTTTCGTCGCTTGTGAGGCAAAGCGTGAATTCACAGTACCATTTACTATATAATAAAGGCAGGACTCTGCGGGATTCCACGCAAGATGCCGGAACTAAACGCGTGAAAAGGTTTTTGAGCGGTGAATACCGAACGACGAAGGATATGTTGGCATTTATGGTTTTTCGGAAAAATCCGAGAGAGCGCGCGCGCGCGCCTTTGGTCTCGGCCATGAAGCTTTACAAGCGCTAAAGACCCTGCAGATCGTACTTTAGAGAAAACGAGAGAGAAATAGTGAAAATTATGACTGCCGTTCCGCTGTTCAGTCGCGGCTAAAAATTTATACAACATACAGTAAAGCTGTATAATGTATATATATATATATATATATATATATATATGTCTATTCGGTTCGGCTGCTGATTTTACACGTGTACATACGGCACATAGCGTCGAGTGGACGGAGAGAACGTGCTTTTACACGCCGAGAATCGACGAATTGGCTCAGGCTCTCGTAAACCGCAACAACCCACTGTGATAATTTTCCACCCGCAATTACACGGTTAATAATACTTGACGGACTCTCCAGATGTGTTTGTTACTTGAGTCTTTTTTTTACGTTCCAAGGGACTCAGGTATATCATCAGCAACAATATAGGCTGTTAACTTGTCAATATACCGTGGACTAAAGCTTTATCAAAATGAAGCATCGCTCAATGTTCTGCCGGCATCAACGAAGTGCCCACTCCTCATTTGTTTAAATATTTGATTCGGATCTCTCGGTGTTTGGCACAATGTTGGATTCCGTTCAAAATTGCCATTTGTTGGAAGTGATTGTCATGGGGCAGATGCATGCAGTTGGCAAAACCGAATAACGACCACTTTTTCGCTATCTTAAGTGTCTTCGCACAGATAATTCGTGCTGCCAATTGCAAGTCATCATCATAGCGGGAGCGAAGCTCAAAGATCCATAAATATCCACAGAAGAATATAGACGGAGTGTAAGTGGAAAGCCCCCACAGTAACATTTATAGTGGATAGAAGGGCGAGCGATAAAAAGAGAGGGCAAAGGGGGAAGTGTAGTGTCGGCAGTAGGGTGATCGCGCGAGAGGTGGCAAGCGTCGACTGGTAACTGGTACCCGGTGATTTGTAACTGGTGGCAGCTCAAGCTCCCACAGCCCAGTCAACCGAGGCCTATATAGCTATCGCGCACAGTCCACGGTGTATTCCACAGGCTAATCCTACAAAGCGGCACCGCCACGGTGATCTTGGAAAACTTCTGGACAATTTATCCCGTGGCATGCGATATACCTAAAAGGAACGCTTTACTCACGCTCGCCCGAGCCCATCATACCTACACCGTGTCTATACACGTATATATATATGGGATTCTACATTGGTTACAGACTTGGACCAAAAGCTAGATCCTTGTCTCGCTAGGTCTTGTGTTACGAGAATACAGATCAGCAATAGAGAAAGGAGAGAGAGAGAGAGAGAGAGAGAGAGAGAATCAGAAGCGTTTTTCGAAACAGTCTACTTCGCTGGCTCTAGTCTTTTGTTGGTCAATCGACCTGCATCAATGAAAAAGGGAGACGCAGCTACAGTTTTACGAGCCTGAAAACCGAGCCAGGGCTTCATAAAAAAAAGATCGTAAAATTTAAGAAAATTGTATCGACCAACTAGAGACCAATTGCAACTTTTATTTGGTGGCTCGAATTAAGTGTGACCAGGATGTTTCATCCATTTTAGGGTTCATTAATACCTGGAATGCGAAATATTGAATCATCCGCTTGTCTTTTTCACGCCTTGATCACCAGATATATCGCATTCCTAATTCGTTTCTTCAAATAAAAGTGTGGACCTACCTGCTTGCCGATATTGTCAGGACTCTACGGCGAGTTTATGATTTCAAATTTTCTTCAAGCAAAGTCATGAAAAGAAGACGAACGTCAGAGTCGAGGATTATTTCGTAGCCGACCCAAGTTTCTTTTCTCCGATCAACATCTGTTGCTATAAGAACGAAGGAACAAACTGCAAAGCCACATGCGGTCAATGTGGTACGTGATATTCGTGCAAAGATCTTGCGTCAACGCGTGGCAATCGTTTCTAGGATTAGCAGGGTGATGCACTTTGTGATTTTCGATCTATAGGACGCAGATATTGCAGTCAACTATTTCGTTCTGCTAAAGATGACTCCGTGCTAAAGCATTTACATACAAAAGTGTGTCTCTCGCAGTGTTCTGAATCCAGGCGACCGGACGGTCATCAGACTCATTGTCCTAATCCCTGGAAATTCAAGAAGGTTTTGCAAAAAAACTTTTCACAGGTCAAAGTCATCTGCTGAATTCAGAAACGTATAGTTAAATAAGGAGACAATAATGGTTCATGCTTGCTGAAACCATTTGAAAGCTTTTATTGACCTTTTATATTGTCCGTTTAGCTAGATGTAAAAATAAATATATACAATCTAAT
Organism: Rhorus exstirpatorius; assembly: GCA_963564615.1. NCBI lineage: Eukaryota > Metazoa > Arthropoda > Insecta > Hymenoptera > Ichneumonidae > Rhorus > Rhorus exstirpatorius. Next base: position 27,524,264 of record OY751315.1, on the reverse strand, counting down.
CCAAAGTTCACGTAGTACGAATATTTCTCCCAAAAAAACTTTTTTAGCCCCTCCAAAATGGTCATCCATTGGGATTTCAAAATTATAATCAACAGGTTGCTCTACCATTTTTCTCCAGTGCTTACGGGGGACCCCGATGCAATTTTTTGACGGTTTTCGAAAAAAATGTGAAAACATTGCCGAAATACCGTTACAAATTGTTACAATAATCAGGCATATACCAGAGACTTAATCCTAGAGCAATAAACTATCCAGCAGGCAGTTTTTAAATACTCTCGTGGTTACTATTTGCATAACTACTGTACATTTGCATACACATCTTTTAATCAGAGTCCGGGATTATTCTGAAGCATAGAAAGCCTATCGAAAGATTATATCGAAGGATATTTCGGAGATTCCCACAATTTTTTGGCACCCTAATCACATACAAAAGCGAACACACACACACCGGCCTATGTCCATTAAAACATTTATTCCAGATAAGATTCTTTGAATATCCATAGAACATTGTCAACGCCCTGGGTATCTCGTAAAACAAAAAGCAACAAAAAAAAAGATAGCTGCCTTGATGAGGAAGCGAAACAATGGTGAGCACAACTTGTGTCCGGTGTATTTAGCGTGCGGTTAACTGTGACGAATGATGACTGTCATAGCATGTATAATTTCCAGCCCTCGGTGTGTACTACTATTACGCGAAAAATAAGGGGCACGGACAAGCAACAAGTGCGTCCCTGGAAGCGCGCTTCTCTCCTTTGCCTCCTTCCTTTCCCCGCCGCATGACAAAATGTGTATAGAGTAGTACGTTCTCCCGGGGCCCCGTACTTCATCGCCTTCTCACTCTGTCTGTCCCCCTCGCGTCTCAATCTCGAGCCCTCATCATGTTTTAATTTCACGGTCAGCTTTCCTCTCGTCCGCGCCACGCTGGACCGATATTCCCACTCTGTCTCACGTTCCCCGATCACCACCACTCGCCGACTAACTCGGCGAGTTCCCCCTCCCAAACCTCGGTTTTTCGCGCCAAGTGGGTTTGCCCCCCCCCCCCCCCCAACGCGAGACCGTGCGGCGCAAGCGCTGCAAGCGGCGCGGAGGAAAAAAGTGGGTGCAAGCGCGAGGGGAAGCTCGAAACGATGGTTGTGTGTGTGTGTGCACGATTGTGAGGGTACAGCAAGAGAAAGAAGAGGAAACAGACTTTTTTTTTTGTACCGAATTGGATTTGTGTGTGTGTGTGTGTGTGTGAGCTTGAGTGAGACGTATGAAGCGCAAAACGGTGATCGTACAAGGGATCGACATTCGTAGATGGAGAGGGAATGCTCGAGATATGTATATTGTACTTGGGTATGAGCTCTCGGTTACGTACTATCCAATTACGCGATCAAAGCAAAGATTTGAATACCGGGGTGAAGGCACCGGTGAATGACCGCCTAATCCGACCGCGATCATCGGATAAAATTCAACTTTGGGATCTAATTTTTTTTTTTTTTCTCTTTCAATGTTTCGCACAAACATGCTGTGCAATTATTTACAGAATTTTGGCAACACTGACCGCATCATTATTCCATAATAAAATTGAGAAACTGACTACATCAAAGTGGAACACGGTCCTTCATGGAGACTATCGATATGGGATTCAGTGATCACTGTTTTGAGACTTATCCAAAAATCTGAAGCACAGCTAATATTCGATAAACTACAGGGTTGTATCTGATGTGGAGGCCGTAAAAACCGGATTTTTAATTTTTTTTTTTTGAAAAATCATAAGCACATATGTGTAAAGAAATTTTGTACTTTCAAAATTAATATTTCAAGAACATTCGAATTTAAAAACAGCTTTACCATCGACATCAAGCAAATCTAAGATTCGATTATAATGATTTATGTATGTTTTTCAAAATAGTGTTCATTCACCGATCAACCTATCCTATAACGCGAAATTGAAAAGTATTTTCTTTTTCATGATTTCTTTTCCACTTGCCGAAACGCGATTTCATTGTAGGAACATAAAGGTGGTAGGTATCCAACAAAAGTTGGTAGAAAAATTGACGAATTTGATTATTAGGATGAAGAGCAAAATGAAAGCTTCCATATGAACGAATTTTAGATGAATAAAAATGTAAACGCATTGATACATATTTTTCAGAAATCGGGTATTGCTATCATTCGCATACTCGTATGTTATTCGTAAATATAACAGGCCAAAAATGATACCATTTTCTCGTCTCCGTCGTTCAGGCTTCTCAATGCTTGAGGGCGCCACCTCATTGCTTATCAATCGATGGTCATGATTTTCTTAAAGGTCGCGCGAGAGAGAGAGAAAAACCACCGCTAATGGTCGGCAAGGAAGAATGTGAGTTTCGGGAGGGGTCAGATTGAAAGGGATACAGACCCAAAGTCCCGAATGGACAAAGTTCCGAAAATATTTTTTAGACAAAAAGAAATTTGATTTGCTCGCATACTTACGGAATGCATATTTTATCCTGTGTGTAGCCGAAAAACTTTTTTTTTTTAATTGTGCTTGGGTGAGTCATCGTCACGTTGGCATCCGTGCTCCGTGACAGTAGCCATACTTCACATGTGTATAGTTCGCGTCTCTCGAACCCGTACGATTTATCATTCAGTGCTTGCCTGGTCTCTGGCGCCTGGTGTTTAGAAATTACATCGATGCTTCGAAATCAGCTGTTTTTAATCAATGAAAAAAAAACTCTTCAAGTTCCTTGCTGTCGTCATCGTCGTCGTAGTCTGTGTGTACGCCTAAGATCGCGTGTTTTCACGGAATCTTCATAAACACAGAGTGATGAAACATCAAACAGCTGAAGCACCGTGTTAATTTATTTGTTTTTTTTTCCCTTCATAAACTGCAAAAAAAAAAAAAGTTTATTCTTGACGGAAAACTCGGTGATAGTCGTCGTTGTGTGTGCAGTGTGTTGCGTACTATGTCGAGTATCATTGTTCCCCACGAGGCACGTGTCGGGAATGTGAGACTCGTACGAATAATAATAATAATAAATCAAACTTTGCTTTACAATCCCGTATAACGGAAAAAAAAAAAAAAACACACATTTGTTCATTTTTTTTCCTTCAAATCATCGAAACGAATGACGATAAAAAGATCATTCGATGCGATCGACGGGCTAAAACTTTTTTTAAATCCTCTGCTGCGAGGATTGGCGGATGAGTGAGATATGTCTTGGCTCGTTCGTTTTCCATGGTCGGAAGGCATAAAGAAGAGGGCATGCAGATATCTACTGCAGCGTTATTTGGGACAATTTTTGGAAGAAAAACTTACTCTCGATCAGCTCACCGTTGATCTTTACAATGGAACAGGACGTGTCACCGATGTCAGTCTCGATGTACAGGTAAGCGAGAAGTTTGAGGTGAAAAAAAAAAACAAATTCCATATTTTCTTTGTCCCCTTATCGTGTTGATCTATCGCTCGGCGTTTTTTTTTTTTTTTTCTTCCCTTTCGAATGCAATTCTTTAAGAGAATGTCTCTTATGCACATACATTGACCCCTGGGTGCACTTTGGGCCATGATTTATTCAGATTTCGTTAATTACATCGAGCCCGGTGCTCTTGCGATAACTTTATGCATTGCAAATAAATAATTACGAGCTTTCGGCTCGATAGATATAGCGAACGAGTTGAACGCAACGGAAGACACATATTATTGTTTTCATGCGTGAGAAAGATGAAGAATTTTCTTTCAGGCTTTTTTTTTTTTCCAAAATATTTGACAATTTTTCGAGTTTCCATCGTTTCGCTGTCTCGGACGCCCGCAGCTCGAGTCGTATCGGCAATTCAAATCTCCCGATATCATTTTTTCGAACTGTTTAACGTTTTTTTTTTCTTACAATTTTTAAAAATTATTTACGCGTAATTCGGCCTAAGGCGCTCAACGAAATGGGCGAACAGCACCATTTGCCGCTGGAATTCGTCGACGGTTTCATATCGGAGATGTCCGTCAGCATACCGTGGTCGGCTTTGCTCAGCGAAGCCAGCTACGTCGAGGTCAAGGGCCTCAGGCTCACGGTACAGCCAAGACAGAGAAGCGAGTCGGGCACTTCGATGTTCGAATCCATGTGGAGCTCCATGACTTCTAGCATGCAATTGGCACAGGAGTGTCTCCAGCAGGATGCGAGCAATGCCGGAAATTCTCAGCCTCTGGAGGGCGTAGAACTCTTCGCTCAGGCTATAGATTCAAGTATGTTTTTTTTTTTTTTTTTTTTTTTTTTTTTTTTTTTTTTTTTTTTTCGTTTATTTCACGGTGTAATTCGTTGGAGGGAGTATCGGAGCCAAAAATTTCGGAAATTCGAGTATTTCGATGATGTTTGGAAAATTGCTATTTGAAATTTCTAGCTGATGAATTGAATTCATGAAATATAGAGTTATTTGTAACGATGCAGCATTGCGCGAAAGGTCACGAAAAATCGAAACGCAGTAAAAAGCGCGGAGGAAAAAGACAAAGACCGTGAAAACTGAAAGGGCTGTTTGTTGGAATAATACAAAATTTCGGTGATTTTTCAATGCAAATAAGTAACAAAAATTCGTGTATTTAAATTTATAAAATTGAAATTTCAAGTTTCTGGCTGGTGAATTGATTTTTTGAATAAATTTGATCACAGGTAAAATGAATCCGCTATACGGAGCCAAAAGTTTTCGAAATTCGAGTATTTCGATGATGTTTGGAAAATTGCAATTTGAAATTTCTTGCTGATGAATTGAATTCTTGAAATGGGCTGTATGTTGGAATGATACAAAATTCGGTGTTTTTTTAAATGCAAATAAGTAACAAAAATTCGTGTATTTAAATTTATAAAATTGAAATTTCAAGTTTCTGGCTGGTGGATTGATTTTTTGAATAAATTTTTCGATAGGTAACTTGTAAATATTGTTTTTTTCACGGTAATTTTCGTGAAAGAAATCATCATAATGACAAATTATCAGCATCAAGGATAATGAAAACGAAAAATTTCATTAAACTCTTCACAAGTTCAAATTGTTTGCACAGATTATAAGCAAAAGAGCAATAAAAAATTGTAACAATAATTTTACGAATAAGTAAACAAAATTTGCTTCATGATTCTCGTATCATCGCAGTTTTGTGCCGAGTGAAGGTACGCTTTCTGGACACTGTGATACGTCTGGAGCATGTACCGCTGGATTCTACGACGGGTGTGGCGATGGAAATTTCGATAAAAAATTTGGAATATTCGGATGAGGCGGGCTCGGATCCGAGCAACGTGCCGCTCGAGGCCAATCAACCGACCAAGGGTTACGTTGTTTCGGCATTCACGATAAAACGCTTTTATCTCGAGGGCGTGACTTTTCATACCGACGAATTTCCATCACGCGCCAGAACATTTTCGCGCAGCGTCATGACGATGAGCAGAGCTTCGACTCCCGATTCCAAAGTGAGAATGTATACATTTTTCCTTGTTTGTTTTTTACTTCGAGATCCGAGAAATTTTGCTTTATTTATTAATTTTTTTTTTTTTTTTTTCCCCCAAAGAATTCCGATGGACAATTCTCATCGGCACAAATATCGCCGTCTCAGCACGCGCAAACGCCGCCGGACAAAAATATAATAAACAATATGAGCGAATCGAATCCGATAACTTTTGCCAAGTTATCGGGACGCCAGGAGATTCGATTGAAAGTTAAGCAGGGAGAGGGTGTCTCCGGGCCAAAAGTAAGTTTTACGTTTCTACCGTAACAATCTCTTGTAGCGGCAAAAATAGCTGAATATTGAAAGAATTTGAATTTTTTAGAATTTGAAAGAATTTGAATTTTTTACTCGTACTTTCTAGTATATTTGATCCTCGGACAATTTAACAATCGTTTTTGCATTCAAAGTTGTTATTAAACTTCAGACTTCTCGTTTATCGAACGAATTGTCAATAAGTTTTGGAAAAAAAAATCGCTAAATTACTTTGAAAGTCGTATTCATGAAATGACAAGGAAAAATACCAAAAGTATCATTCGGCTCTTTTGTTATTAGTAAAATATATCATTTTTTGGTCTTAACGCTTACGGTCAATTCATAAATTTTGTATTTTCCATGGAATTCGGAAAAAAATTATAACTTTTGTTACGTTTCAAAAGTCATCGACGTATCTGGATGTATAATTTCAGCGTTTTAAAAATAGTGCGTTTTTTTTTTCCCCTCCAATATTTCAGGTAGAAATTGAAATAACGCTGGGTTCGTTCATTTCATTTCTGAGTCCGAGGCAAGTTCACGTTCTCATAGAGCTGGGACACGGCCTCGCTTCTCCGGATTTAGAGGACATGAGCAACGTCGCGCCGAGAACGTGCACGGAAAAGCCCATGGGAGGAAGTGATTTCAATCGCGTCGAGAGAGAATTGATGCATCAGCTGCATCCCATTCAAGGTCTGAGATCGACGGTGCGTTTGAATCTGTTATCAATTTATTTTAAAAATTAATTTTCGAAATTCCACAATTTCGTTTTCTCATACTCGTGAAACAGTTTTTTTTTTTCCATCGAAATATTCGTGTCACATTCGTAAAAAAAAAACGAAATATCTATAAAATGAAAAATAATGAAGAAATCTACGAAAATTCGTTTTATTAATTTAAAAAAAAAATATATATATATATAGGATTTACGACATACACAAGGCTGGTCGACGGCATCGCAGGACGAGTCCGACAACGAGGAAGAATTTTTGCCAATGCGATTGCCGGGCTTGGCGTCAATGAGCGATTCAACGTCAACGAACAACATTAGCATGGACGACAGTATATCGGCGAGTAGCGTAAGTTCGAAGAGTTCCTCGACGAATTATCCGAAACAATCGAAACATCGCGCGAGCGCCGATAACGATCCGACCGCCGAAACATCTCAATTTCACGTGAGAATATCGTCAATAGCGATTGTTCTATTGCACGAGGATATACTTACGACCTCGATCGAGGATCGCGGTCTAACGAGCGCCAGTACGGAACAAATGAAGAACGCGGCCGATGAATTTTTTCAAAAACTCGGTATATTCGCCGCCGATGGTTACGGGAACAAAAATTTTGACAAAGCCTCGAAGATGTTTTTGGACGCCTGTCGTCTCAGTCACATCAGGTAATTCGAAAATTTTTATATCTTTTTTTTTTTTTTTTTTTTTTTTTTATCAACGTTTTGTACGACGAAGGATGAATATGAGGCATTTCCACATCAACATGCCCACTTCAAAACTTTAATATCTTGAATTTTTCTGCAATCGACATATGCTATCCTAGTACTCTTTAAAACAAAAATATTGATATGTACTAAATTTATGATAAAATTTGAAATAAAAATGTTATATAATGCGAGTATATTTCTCTTTATTTAAAAAATATTCGCAAGTATATTGAGAAATATACTTGCATTATACAACATTTTTATTTCAAATTTTGCATAAAAATTTTTTTTTTCCAATTTTCTTTTTTTTTTTTTTTTTTTTGCTGAGCCTTTAGATTGAATTTCTCCATCTGGAAAGAGACGTGGTCCTTTTGAAAAAAATTCGAGGAATTCAAAAAAAAATATTTCAAATTTTTTTAAACCGTCATAATCGTCCAAAAAACGATTTTTATTTTTTAAATAGGTTTTTATTCATGAAAAATGTAAAATATTGCTTTCTAAAATTTTTTTTTTTCGTTATCCTTGCAACAAACACAACAAAATTGATTCTTAGCAATTTTTCGCACCGACGCACTATTTCCATGTAATAAAATCAGGGAGAAAAAACAAGCAAAAATCGCATTTTCCTGTAATTTCACCCCCCCCCCCCCCCCCCCCATTAATGCCACCATAAATTTAATACATATCAATATTTTTGTTTTAAAGAGTACTAGGATAGCGTATGTCGATTGAAGAAAAATTCAAGATATTAAGGTTTTGAAGTGGTCATGGGGAAATCCTCATACGGGGAAATATTTTCCGGAAATGACTCGTTCGAGCAGTCTTTTTTCTTTTTTAAAAAAAGCTCAAAAATTTCTCGTTTCTTCGTCACGACGATGACTCGTTTCCCTCGATATTTTTCCATTCCAAACTCAATGATGCGTAAAAACGTAAATTTTTTCTCCTTTTTTTTTTCTTTCTCAAGACTTTTGGCAGCTCCCTTAGTAGTCGAGGGTAGCGAAAAAACGACTCCCCAAGCCTCGGCGATAACCGGAAGTCTGAATTTAGCGAGCTTGGAAATCGTCGAGTGTCTCGTTGACTCGAGCAACGGTACACAGGAAACTCCTACCACGGAATTCATCGAGCTGTTGGCTTTTCCGAAGGACACCGCCGATGCTCATGGCTTTTCAAACACGACGGATTTTCGTATGCGCTTCAAGTACACCGAGAAGGCCGTTAGACACGGACAAATTACGAAATTCGCTCATCCACGTACGGAGATCGAGTGAGTATTGGATACGGCAATCAAATTCATCAATTTAATATTAAAAATTGGTATTTCAATGGTTTTTTTTTTTTTTTTTTTTCCCAAGACAAATTTTGCTTCTTTGCAATGATTATAAAATGGATCCAATTGATGAGTGCGAGTGATTCAAAATTTATTATGAGCAAAACAAAGTTTGAAATTTCGATCGATAATTCAAAAATTTCTATCGCATTGTTGAAAGATTTAATTTGTTTTTCCTGTTTGTCGATTCGCGTCACGAGCTACAATGTCGAAAGAAAAATCTAATATGCATTATTATTATTATTATTATTATTATTATTATTTTCCTCGTCGTCCAGCATACAAATGGAGCAATGCAGAAGCGAATTCGACATCACGATCGTGGATAGAATATCGGCCGTTCTGAATCCTCAACCGATATGTACGTGCAATCCGAGCTCGGCTTCGAGGAATCCTGCGGTATGTGACGATCCAAGTTTTCGTTATCCGCGTACGTTATTCGGCCATGAGAAACAATTTCAGCTACGTAAACTGAGTTCGCAAAAAACGTTTTATCTGTTCTAGAATCAGCAATCTATGTTTTATCAAGCCGTCGAGAGCCCCCTGTTGTCAGATTCTCGCGTGGACACGAGAATATCATCGGCGCGTGCCATTGTAAAAGTGAGGTATGAGAATAAAGCGTAAAATAACTTAAAAAAAACAACATTCAAGCGTAAAATAACTAAAAAAAAAAAACATTCAAGCGTAAAATAACTAAAAAAAAAAACATTCAAGCGTAAAATAACTAAAAAAAAACAACATTCAAGCGTAAAATAACTAAAAAAAAAACATTCAAGCGTAAAATAACTAAAAAAACATTCAAGCGTAAAATAAATTTAAAAAAAAAACATTCAAGCGTAAAATAGATTAAAAAAAAACATTCAAGCGTAAAATAACTTTAAAAAAAAACATTCAAGCGTAAAATAACTAAAAAAAAAACATTCAAGCCTAAAATAACTAAAAAAAAACATTCAAGCGTAAAATAACTAAAAAAAAAAAATATTCAACCGTAAAATAACTAAAATAAAAAACATTCAAGCGTAAAATAACTAAAAAAAAACATTCAAGCCTAAAATAACTAAAAAAAAAAACATTCAAGCGTAAAATAACTAAAAAAAAAACATTCAAGCGTAAAATAACTAAAATAAAAAACATTCAAGCGTAAAATAACTAAAAAAAAAACATTCAAGCGTAAAATAACTAAAAAAAAATATTCAAGCGTAAAATAACTAAAAAAAAACATTCAAGCGTAAAATAACTAAAATAAAAAACATTCAAGCGTAAAATAACTTAAAAAAAACATTCAAGCCTAAAATAACTAAAAAAAAAAACATTCAAGCGTAAAATAACTAAAAAAAAATATTCAAGCGTAAAATAACTAAAATAAAAAACATTCAAGCGTAAAATAACTAAAAAAAAAAAACATTCAAGCGTAAAATAACTAAAATAAAAAACATTCAAGCGTTAAATAACTAAAAAAAAAAAAACATTCAAGCGTAAAATAACTTAAAAAAAAAAACCATCAAGCTCGTCGCGGCGCGTGTTCCAGTTGACGGTAACGGCTTGAAACTTTGCATAGAGAAGAATCGCTCTAATTTATTTTATTTTTTTTTTTTTTCCTCAGATTTCCCGTACCCGATCTCAGGCCGTTGCACGACATGAGCCGAGCGCCATGGTGGACGAGATCGATAAGATCGGATTTCATAGCGCTAACCTTCGCCGATGTACAGATTCATTCCTCGACGGAGAGCCGAGCTCATCATTCGGCCCGTCACGAGATACAGTGTCGTCGTTTGTTACTCACGTATACCGAGGCGGATTCCGATACACCGATCGAAATTGGCGTTGCCCAGGCCGATGAGAAAGCCTTCTCGTCGTTGCCACGTGAAAGCGGCTTCGGACTGCCGCGCATCGTAATTATGATTTATCCGACGAATCTCAGCGGTCCGCTCGACGATAGTTCCGAGGCCGAGGCCGAATCGAGCCTCGACGATACCCTCGAGCATCCACCGAGGCATCAGCCATCGCCGTTCAGCTCCAAGCGCGTGATACACGAGTCCGATACGCCGCATTCCGAGTCGCGTGATTACGCGAAGAAAGACGGCCCGGAGCATCGGGACGGTGAGGAACTCGTCATACCGGGCAATCGTCGAGAAATGTCGGAATTCATCGAGGAAGGAACCAGAGGCTCAAGGATACAAATTGAAATTGGCCTTCCGTGTCTATCCGTTCAAATACCATCCAAGCATCTCTACGAATTGCTCTATAATCGTATAAATACGGATCTTTTTCTTTGGGAACCATCGGCACCGAGACCAAAATATATATCACACGCGGATACGCGTATCGGGCTCGATTTGGCATCGACTCTGCTTCAAGAATCGATTTATCCGAGTAAATTTCGTATGTGCAAGAGCGGTATACAGTACGACTCGGACTTGGATTCCGATGACGATGAAAATAACGATATCGACGACGACGACGACGACGACGATGGCAATGAAAACGACGACGATGACGACGACGAGGGTATATTTCGTTCGGCCGCTGATCGCAGTACGAGACAATCCGTGTCACGTACGCCAGGTCGCAGCGGACAGAGCAAATTGGCACTGACATTTACGATTGGCCATGGTCTTTTGTCCATGTATACACCGGTACGCGATGCCTCGGCGAACGTTATACCCGGACAGCAGGGTGAAATTATCGTGAGACTCGAGGACGCAACGATATTTTCCGTCAGCGCTTACAGGGGTAATGAAAATTTGGGCTACGTTTGCACCATGATCAGAACACTATCGTTGAATCATTGCGGCATTACGACGGCACCGTCGCAAATTCCACCTCTGAGATCCGTCAGCAGCGTTTCACCGAGGCACTGCAAATCGGCGATTTATCGCACCGAGGCGACGATAAACGAATTTACAAATTCAACGGACAGGGATATGCTCGCTGTTGCCGTGCGAATACAAGCCGCCCATCAGACGCATCGTATCAAGGTAGCTTGCTGTCTCCTGAGGTGGGGCAATATATGAGGGTTTTCACGAAAAAAAAAAAAAAAATCCGAGACAGTATTTGCAATTTGTGTAAAATTTTTTTTTTTTTTTTTTTTTTTGCGGATTTTTGTGTATTAAGGATTTATCGGACGTAGCTTCCCAAACAATAGTGACTCGTCGACAATATTGCATAATTCAAGATAAGATAAAAATCGGAAAAAATTCAACGACAGTAAAGACGATAAGAGGATTACTTTTTAATAATAATAATGCCCAAAAGTTATCAATAAGTTGTTTAATAAATTTTTAGGGAATGTTTTTTTTTGTCATGTGAAATGAATTCGTTGATTTTTCCGACTGAACATGAATTTTTAAAAAATTTTCCTATCATGTTGAAATTTCGATTTTCGGAAATTTTTAAAGGTTGGATTTACGAAACTTCGTTCAATGCCCTGGAAACTTCTTAATTGTAAGATACAACGTTTTTACGAAAAAGATATATCCAGAATTCACGATTTTTCCTTCATTTTTCAAAATTAAAAAATTTTCAAAAACCGAAATTTCAAAATGATATGAAATTTTTTCAAAAAATTCATGTGTAGTCAGAAAAATCAACGAATTCATTTCACGTGTCAATTAAACACTGTTTTGTTTAAGCAATTTATTGATGACTTTTATATTATTAAAAATTAATCTTCTTATCGTCTTTATTGTGGTTGAATTTTTTCCGATTTTTATCTTATCATAAAGTATGCAATATTGTCGACGAAAGTCACTTTTGGTTGGGAAGCTACGTCCGATACATCCTTAAACACATTCCTGGGAAGAATTCTCGATCATCCTTCATTCAGTCAGGACAGCACTTCAAAGATTCTCATAAAATTACATTCAGGGCAAATTTTCGAGCTGAAGGAATGAGAATTGGTAAAAAAAAAAACTCTAAGAACAAAAACTGCTAGTTTTTTCATCTACTTTTGGAAAAAAAAAATACGGCAATATCGCGGAATCACGTGGTAAGAAAATAATTACTTTATTTTTGCCTACTGAAAATATGCCATTTTTAATTTGAAAAACTCAAATATATAACTATTTCTCGAATAATTACGCAAATTTTGAGTCCAATCCGAACGTGGTCCTAGCCGATCTTTGATTTTATTGCATGATTCACGTTCAGGCTTATTGATTTTTCGTTAGTTTTTTTTTTTCGTATAATTTAACAACAACAAATCAAAAAAAGAGACTTCATTAAGTTTAAACAATTTGTTCACAATCGGTATAATGAGGAAAGGTGATGGTATTTGGAAAAATATGACCATCGAAGTCTCTTTTTAATTTTTTTCCAGCTAAATTATACGAAAAAAAAACCAACGAAAAATCAATAACCCTGAACGAAAATTTTGCAATAAAAATCGAAGATCGGCTGGGACCACGTTCAGATTGGGCTCAAAAGTTGCCTAATTATTTGTAAAATCGTTATATATATTTGAGTTTTTGAAGTAAAAAAAATTATGTATTTTCAGTAGGCGAAAATGTAGTCGTTATTTTCTTCCCACGGGACATTTTGTGATATAGTCGTATTTTTTTTTTACGAATTCTTATTTCTTCTTTTCGAAAATTTGCCTTGAACGTAAATTTATAAGAATCTTTGATGGGCTGTCCTGACTGAATGAAGATAAAAATCGAAAAATCCGCAAGAAAAAAAATATTATAGACAAATTCCAAGTACCATCGTCTATGACCTCTCGTTTTTTTTTGTGAAATACCCCATGTGCACACCTAGAAACGAAAAAAAAAAAAAAAAACCGTAAATTTCGGGAATTTTTTTCCCAGGATAATTATTGGAATCATCGGATCGGGGTTTTTTTTTACCGGTTAAAAATATATACTCTATCAAGAATGTTCACAATTTTTATTTATCAAAAAAATTTTATAAATTGACGGAGTAGCGGAGTTTTTCCCAAAACTACTTTTTCAAATCAGTGCCCAAAATATCTCGAAAACCACACTGGACCGATTAACTTGACGTTTCTCGTGGTTATCGCATACGTAATTATCTGGTTTTTGTGATAGGATTTTTATTTCGAATCTTAGTTTTTGTTTTATGTGCAAAATACAAACGAATTTTTACTTGAAAATCCCTACGTTGAGTTCGAGCGCGCGCCATTTTGTCGAAAAATCGAGAGTCATAATTGCCAGATTTTTCAGGATCATTACATTCACTTCTGCTGTAGACCTCTGCGATTTCAGCCGAAAATGTACATTGCTATATTCAATTTTTTACATTCCTCGGCCATTAGGCTCGGAGGTCTCTGATTGAAAGATTGAAAGATTTTTCATTGAATTTTCGCGAAATTTTTAATCGATTAAATATCGTATGATCGTTTGTTTGACCTAGACCTTCCGGGTTGCGGTTGGCATAAGAGACGCAACGCTAAGGCACAGAATGTGCCAGTCGCAAACATCCTGGTTCACGGAACTCATGGACGGTCTTGACGTTGCTGATCATCCTGTAGCGGGTTACAGTCCTCCCGGTATACTCACCGAGCTGCATCTTCATCTCTGGGACTGCGCAGTCGACTATAGGTATTTATTTATTATTATCAATGAATTGAATTTTAAAATTATTCCTTTACATTAAATATATATAAATATATATATTTTTTTTCAATTATATTTACAATTCTCGCATCCTCGCTTCGTTATAAATTTCCCAATGTTCTTCATTATTTTCAAATAATTCTCTCAGTACTATCCGTTAAATTTATGCACGTTCGTGATTACTTTGCATAATCGGGTAACAAAAAAAAAAATCCAAAAATTTCTTACCATTTCACTCCACAGTGTGATTCTAATTACTTCAAATTTATTAATCGAACAATATGTTCCAATAAATTTGAAATATCCCTGTAAAAAATTATTGATCGATGGCGCTTTTGTTTTTTCTTCTTTTTTTTCTCCCAGGCCTGTATATCTTCCTCTCAGGTCGATGGTGACTCTGGGTAGTTTTAGCGTTTCGAGCAACATTGCGGCGCGCACAAACACCTCGACCCTGAGATTCATCGCCGAGGACGTTGCTTTCTTTATTTCCGAAAAATTGGGCAATCACGTTGATCTGCGTCGCGATTACGTATGCGTCATGGATCTCGGACTTTTCGAGCTATCGCTGAGACTGAACGAGAAGATGTGCGGCGGAGGACCGAGGATAGATTTACGGGCGAGTAATAATGTTCTGCACGTGAGAACTTGCGCGGATTCCGGACGAGCTTTGATGCAATTGTTGACGTATTTCGCGAGCGACGGTGATATTACGGGAAACGCGTCGAGCACCGAGAGCATCGCGGTGCCGAGCTCCGGCGACGAGGAGAGTCTAATCGGCGAGGAGAGCATCAATAATTTGAGCAAAAGTCAGGTCGAACGGGTGAACAGCCTGATGGAAGAGGCAATGGCGGATACGGTCAAAGGTAACCTTTTTTTTTTTTTTTTCATCGTATTTCAATAATTTTCATTCGCGCTTTTTCTTTTCATATTATTTCAATGAATATTTCATTTAATTGCAATAATTGCCTTTTTTTTCATTGAGAAAAATTCTATTTCGATGATTTTTTTTTTTTTAAATAAACAAATAGCCGTAGCGCGAATGCCAATTATCCGAGACTCGATATCCAAGAATATCAGCGTAACGAGGAAAAAAAAAATAAAAAAAATTCACGTTTCCCGCAGGAACGACCGTCAGCGCTGCGGGAAAAACGCTCGAGTCCGAGGCTCAGGTCGAAGTTTTTTTCTTCCCGGACGAATCGAATCCGGCGGCGGCTGATCAGAGCGGCGGAGTTCCCGAAATTTCGATAAAAAATGCGAATGCCGGTTGTAACGCGACGAATCGTTGCATCGATACGGACGAGGCGGACGAGGATTTTTGTATACTCGGCGAGGAGGCCGGAGCTGGAATAATGCCGAGGCACGGTGTGCCGGAGGTACGCTGGCTGTGTCAGGAATCGTTGAGAGTCGTGGACAATCATTTCTCGGTGCCGCTCGGTAAGACCGATTTGCTCAAAGCACCGGGACACTTTCCGCCGGCGATATTGCGCTATACGCTGTGCGAGATGACCCTCGTCTGGCACATGTACGGCGGTAAGGATTTTGGCTCGTCCAAGCATTGCAGCAAGAAACACGTTACGATCGATGATTCGTTGCATCGCCTCGATAATTCGCATCAGGCAAGGTAAGGATAATTCGAGAAATTCCGACGACTGAATTGAATATTCTATGAGCATAAGATTGGCTAAAGTCGAAAATGGACTTTTTTTTTTTTTTTTCTTCGCTCTTGTCACTAAAAACTTTAGGTTTTGACATTAAGGTAGGGTAACTGAACCAGTGAATGAACACCTACCAGTGAATGAACAGGCTTAGTATTTTAATTAAACGGCAGAGATATGATTCTATTATCATGAAGAATTTTGTATTCATAATGAAGTGAAAATTCTGAGAAAACATCTAGTAGTGATATTATTTGACGCTGTGAAAGATTTGCGATGCTACGGATTTTTTTTTCGTACTTGGGGCGCATATTCATAAGAGACAGCCATGTTGTTATAACCATCTGACTGTGCATCGACAAATCTTTTAAAATATACATATCTTTTTAAAAGATATGCAATAATTTTTTCAACGTTATACATTGCCAAGCTTCAATCATATTAATGAATTTTTGATCAAAAACCCAATATTTTTTGCGATATATGGCCGTTTATTCACTGGTCCAGCTTTTTAACCTATTTCCAGTGATTGAACGAGCGTTGAAAAGGCTTTTCATAACCTCAAAACGCACGAGTATGCGTACGCATCTCTGGTTCCATTGTACGTTCATTCACTGGAAAGATAAGAGTTCATTCATTGGAATTTTTGTTCATTCACTGGGAAATTGGTAATTTCGTTCATTATAATTTTTTTTTTTTACAAAATCCTTGCGAACAGGGCACTTGGAATATTTTTTTTTTTATATTCTGTGAACATTGTTCTATAAGATCTAATTGGCTCATAAAGAAATTCGTAATAAGTTAAATTATACGGCTTTATCGAAATAGAAAAAAGGCTTATGCGTTCATTCACTGGTTCAGTCACCCTAGTACCGTCGATTATAAAATTACCGTTCAGAATTTAATAAAATTTGGTTTAGTGGTAGATTATGATAAGAAAAAGATTCAGTTGAATTTTTAAAAGTCTACAGAGAACCAGAAAAAAAAATATTGGCATTTGTAATTTCATACATTTAGCGTTGAGTCTTGTGATAAATCACAGTTTTTATCGTATTTTTCAAAATGTATCGTTCAGATTTCAATAAAAATTGGTACAATAAGAGAAAATATTATAGGGAACATTTTAAGTTCTTACAAGTACAGGTTCAGAGCATGTGAGAGTAGTTTCCCATCTCATTAACACGTAAAAAAAAAAATTGTTTTTCGTTCAAAATGATGTCTGGCAAGCAAAAAATTGGCGATGTCTGTGTTTCTTGGCTTATTTGAAAGCATGACTCATCCCCTGAACGACGATAGGTCGTTTTTCGACTTAACTTGTTCCAATTTTTTTTTTTTCACGCCACTTTTCGACCACAACAGTCACTTTTTAAAGTTTACTGAGTCTAAAAGTTTACTGAGTTTACTGAGTCTAAAAGTATCGATTGTTGATTCGAATATAAATAACCAATTACAAAAATTGATAAAACATAAAAAATTTCTCAAAATGTAAATTTTATGCGTGAGCATGTGTTCGATATCGGTGGAATATAATTTTGAAACAATCGTTCCATTTTCTTGTGGAATAAAACAGCGATGTTGTTGCGATTTGGTTAGTGAACTGACGCGTTCGAATCGTTTGTCGAGCAGGAAAATAAAATAATTTTTACGCACGTAAATTTTTCAAGATTTCATGTTGGCTGATACAGGAGCCAATCTATTTTTTTCGATTTTGCTATTCGATAAATGCTCTATTTGCCCAACGACAGAAATTATAAAAATTTTCTACATTTTTATGGTGGATATGTGAATTAATTTTGTTTCAAAGCGATTTCGATTTTTCGTCATCCATCGGACACGATTCTTAATTAATTTTCTCAATATAATTTCGATCACTCACGCAGATATAATAGGAACGGAGAGGTTTGATACGAATAAATACATAAAATTCACACGAATCGTAGGAGAGAGTTGTGTCAGCTGATCGGTTACACCGTACACTCACTTGAATTGTTCTGCCGATAATTAATTCGAAATTTCGAGAAAAAAAAAAGAACGTGCTTCGGTGAATTTAAATATTTCCAATTCACAACGAAATTCTCAAACAAGTGCCAAAGTGCAAGGAGACTGCGTTAATAATTTTTTATTTGTTCTCTTGTTTTTTTTTTTCTAATTCAGAAGTAGATCCGCCGTTCCCGGTGTTGGCTTCAGCAAAGTCAGTCCAAACGAGGTGCGTTTCGGCAGTGTGCCAAATTCGCCGCGCGGCAAGATTCGCGAGCGAATCGTCGATTGGCACGCGATGGGAGGCAAGGGACGACAGCAGGACGTACTGATGGAGCTGCAGTTGAACAAGGTTCGATTTCAGCACGAGGCATATCCGGAAAATACGTCCGTGGCATCGAGACAAGTTTTGCTGATAAGCGAGATCGAGATACGCGATCGTTTGGCGACGTCGCACATCAATAAATTTTTGTATCAATACAGCAGCGAGGCCCGACCGAGGCAGACGCACGCGAATATGTTCGCGATGAAAGCCGTGCACACGCGTCCCGATCCGAAATTGTCAGCGCAAGAGTGTTGCCTGAAATTGAGCGTATTGCCGCTACGCTTGAACATCGATCAGGACAGTTTGCTATTTTTAATTGATTTTTTTACGGATCTCGCTGCTGTAAAACCGAGAACGTGCCAGGACGGTATGAATGGGGCATCCGGAAATGTCGTACAATCGTCACCGGGCTCGAAACAGGGCACGCCGACTCATCATCCGCCGGTGATGAGCGTCAATGAGCCCGACGACGATGAATCGACGAACGCAAGCGAGACGAGCGTCACCGACAATGACATTGTCGATCGTAACTTGCTGATACTCCTCGAGGACGAATTGATGATACGAGAGAGCAAAGCGACGGTGAAAACGGCCAATGGACAGCAGGACGACAGCCAACCGATATACTTTCGGTTCGTGGATTTACTACTTTTGCCCATTGATGAGGGGAATAGCTGAACAGAGAACTCGCATTATTTCCAATTTTTGAATTATTTCAAAGATAATTATTCAAAAATATCATTCGCATAGGTTTTTTTTTTTTTTTTCCAGTTACTCGTCATTATTTAATTAATTGTATCAGCTTGAAAATTGAGTTGCATTTCAAACGTATATCGCGTGGCAATGACGTCACAACACCCCAGTAAAGCAGCGCCTCTAGCGGTAAAATTAAGAAATTCAAGCAGCTAATCATTCCTAACCTAAAGAATCGTCATAATTCGTAAATATGTGGTCTGTAAATAGAGAACTTGCATTATTTCCAATTTTTAAATTATTTCAAAGATAATTATTCAAAAATATCATTCGCATAGGTTTTTTTTTCCAGTTACTCGTCATTATTTAATTAATTGTATCAGCTTGAAAATTGAGTTGCATTTCAAACGTATATCGCGTGGCAGTGACGTCACAACACCCCAGTGAAGCAGCGCCTCTAGCGGTAAAATTAAGAAATTCAAGCAGCTAATCATTCCTAACCTAAAGAATCGTCATAATTCGTAAATATGTGGTCTGTAAATAGAGAACTTGCATTATTTCCAATTTTTAAATTATTTCAAAGATAATTATTCAAAAATATCATTCGCATAGGTTTTTTTTCAGTTACTCGTCATTATTTAATTAATTATATCAGCTTGAAAATTGAGTTGCATTTCAAACGTATATCGCGTGGCAGTGACGTCACAACACCTCAGTGGAGCAGCGTCTCTAGCGGTAAAATTAAGAAATTCAAGCAGCTAATCATTCCTAACCTAAAGAATCATCATAATTCGTAAATATGTGGTCTGTAAATAGAGGAACTTGCATTATTTCCAATTTTTAAATTATTTCAAAGATAATTATTCAAAAATATCATTCGCATAGGTTTTTTTTTCAGTTACTCATCATTATTTAATTAATTATATCAGCTTGAAAATTGAGTTGCATTTCAAACGTATATCGCGTGGCAGTGACGTCACAACACCCCAGTAAAACAGCGCCTCTAGCGGTAAAATTAAGAAATTCAAGCAGCTAATTATTCCTAATAAAAAAAATCTTCGTAATTCGTAGATATGTAGTCCGTAAATGGGATTCGAACGTGATTAATGTACCTGAACAATCGAAGAAAGTGTACGAATATTGTTTTGTACCATGTTGCAAAAAAAACACAACTGTATCGATACCGGAAAAAGAGTTTATTTGGGTTGGGAACATCTCTAAATCTGTTCTTGGCAAATTTGCCGACGTTGCTTTCATGTATCCTTGATAAATTTTTCTTTCAAGTTACAGTAATGTATATTTTACAAATATACACTCGTGCACTAATAATTCGCGATTTACCTTCCCGAATTTTTTCACCGACGGATACCCGATCCTTTTAACATGGGTTTTCCGGAATATAACCCTAGGTGGAAAAGAAAATCGGGCATAACTTTATCCCAGTACCGAAGGGTGTTGTGACGTCACTCGGCCCGCAGAGCGCATAAATTTCTTACAATCTCCCACCTTGAGATATAATAATTTACCTGCTTAAAGAAATCAATGCCATGTTTATTAACTTCAAACCATATTTAACTATGACAGAATGTTGGAAAAAAAGGAGAAAATCTTTGCATGCAAGTTCTCTATTGTAAGGGAGACAATACGTGCCCAGGGGCTTGAAACGAAACGATTTTTTTTTTAATTCGCAAAGGAGTTGCTCTAAGTTTTCGCAATTAAAAAAAAAATCGATTTTCTAACGGGCCACACCTGAAATAGTTAATTTAGATAGAAAAAAAAAATGGCAAAAGATGAAAATTTTAGGTCGAGTGGAAGATCCATCGCATTTGATTTTTCATTTTTTTTTCCGGTTTTTATCGAATTTATGATAAATAATTGCTGGTTAAAAATTTTTTTTTCCGCTCACAGCTGCCAGACGATCAGTTTGTGTCTTAAATAAGATGCTCTTAGAATTTTATCATTCCAATTCATCTTTAAATTGGGCCCCAAACGGATTTTCACTTTATTATTTCACTATTTTTCAAAACTATCGTTCATGATGAGTGAAAAAACCGTTTGCGTCATGGCTATCACTTTAAAAATTAAATAAAATCTTAAATAAACTGCCGTCAAAAAAATGAACTTGGTAGCGAAGTTCCTTTGCTTTGATTTGTGACGAGTGCCCGTCCCATCATAACAGTTGAACTGCCGTTCAGTAACCAACCTGTCGACTGTTGCGACAATTAAATTAAATTAAAAATGATTCATGTCATCGAAGAACGAGAGGGTGCACGGATAGTCCAAACACGAGTTGTAGTCGAAAAGGCTGATTGTGAAACAGTGCTTGATAGAGATGTGAGTGATTTCATTTTAAAAAATCACTGTTTTTGTTCAATCAGTATAATTTTCCTTGGGATTTTCTTGACGCAAGTCCGGAATCATGAAAAACAGAGGCATATTGTATCAAATGCATGAAAATTTTACATGGTTTGAGAGTAATTAACGATACTGCTGAAAGAGCAGTTGCTTTGGCTCAGTCAATTTATTATTGACAAAATACAAAGATCAAGGGCAATACATTTTGCAAGTTGTCAAATTTCATCTTGAGCAGTATCCCCACTTGTCAAAAGAAAGAGCTATTGCCAACAAACGCCACTGAATTAAAAAAATTAATTTAATTATAAAAATAAAATCATGTTTTTTATGTGTTTCGATTGAATAATAATCAGAAAATTCGTTGGACGCCTCTAATTAAATATCTACCGAAGAGTTAAAATTCTAAGAGCATATTATTTACCATATAAACCGATCCTCTGGCAGCTGTGAGCGCAAAAAAAAAATTTTCACCCACAATTATTCATCATAAATTCGATAAAATGGAAAAAAAAAGTGAAAAGTATGAAATGCGACGGATCTTCCACTCGACCTAAAATTCTCATCTTTTGACATACATTTTTTTTTCTACCTAAATTAACTATTTCAGGTGTGGCCCGTTGGAAAATCGAATTTTTTTTTTCAAACACTCACATATATATATATATATATATATATATATTTTTTTGGCTACTTTCACTCGGTGAATTGACTTTAATTCGCAGAAGCGTGATATTTGCCCCGGAGGTACTCGTGAGATTGGATTATCACGGTAAACGCGTGGATCTGACCCACGGACCTATCGCAGGTTTGCTCATGGGTCTGGCTCACCTGAATTGTTCCGAATTAAGACTGAAGAGATTGGCCCATCGTCATGGTCTTCTCGGATTTGACAAATTAATGGCATACCTGCTGTCCGAGTGGCTTCAGGACATAAAGAAAAATCAATTGCCGAGTTTGTTGGGCGGTGTCGGGCCAATGCACTCGCTCGTACAATTGTGTGAGTCGATCGAACCTTTTTGTTTTTGTTTTTCGTAAAACACGCAATTGACGATGAAAATATTAATCGTCAGAGAAAAAAAAAAGCTCATTATTGTTATCAACTTCATTATCAAATTGTATTATTAATCGTGGCGATATTGAAATTACAGTTCAGGGAATTCGCGATCTGTTTTGGCTGCCGATCGAGCAATATCAGAAGGACGGTAGAATCGTTCGTGGGCTTCAGCGTGGTGCAAACAGTTTCACGACTTCGACGGCAATGGCGGCGCTCGAGCTGACATCGAGGCTGGTTCATGCGATACAGAGCACAGCGGAAACGGCCTACGACATGGTCAGTCCGGGTCCGAGCGTTAGGCGAAAGGCGAAGGGTCAGAGGGGACGTAGAAAGCGTTATAGTCAGCCATTGGATATCCGCGAAGGAATGGCAAATGCTTATATGCTAGTCAAGGAGGTTCGTGTGAATTTTTTGCGTTGATACCTCTTGAAGGGAAAGGGGAGACAAAAAAAAAAGGAGAAAAATTCGTGTGCGAGTACAAAAATTTCTCAAGTTGCTTCCTCATAAATGTGCGGCCAGTTCTCACAAAAATATCGCACGAATATCTTTAATCAAAAGTATGTTTTTTTTTTTTTTGTTTTTTTAATGCAAAACGAAAAAACCGCTAAAATTTTTTCAGGGATTGGGAGAAACGGCGAATCAGCTGGTGCGGGTTGCGAGCGAGGAGCACGAGCAAAAGGGCGTATCGGGAGCGGTTGGCGGAGTTTTACGGCAAATACCACCGACCGTCGTTAAGCCGATTATTCTCGCTACCGAGGCAACGAGCAACGTACTTGGCGGCATGAGATCTCAGTTGGTGCCGGACGCGAGACGCGAGGCTGCCCAAAAATGGAGGCACGATACTCGCGAGGCCAATTAAAAAAAAAAAAAAACAAAAAACAAAAAAAAGGGAGATTTTTTTTTTAAATATTATAAATACAAGTAACTACGTTACGAATCGGGCAGCTCTCGTATTTTCCGGCGCGTTATTGCGAGACACGGAGAGACAGATGGAAGAGAGCGAAGAAAAGAAAAGAAAACGTTGAAAAAAAAAAAAAAATAACGAAAAAAGCGGAAATAACGACGAGTAATTTTCCTGCCTATGAAGAATCGCGCAAAATTAGTAATTTCACGTCAATTTTTTCGGGACTGAACCCTGGAACGATAACCCAAAAGATGAGAGAGAGAGAGATCGAGAGATGAAGAAACGAAGAAGAAAAAAAAAACCAAACTATTGCGTTTGCAGAGTTTATCTGGTGCGAGCGACGGACTATAAAAGGTTTGGCGTTATTATTATTATTAAAGCATACGCGTTACGATTTTAACCTACGAACGAACGTCTCTGTACGATTTATGCAAAAAAAATTGAACGCAATTTATTATATTTATAGATTTAAAAAAAAATTACGAGAAATAAATATAAAGATTTATATATATGTGTATATATATATATATATATATGGATATACGAGTATGCCTGTACGATTTTTTTTCAGTTTTCTTTTTTATGAATTACAAAAATTGTACACGCTCGTATATCGTACATATATATATATATATATATATATTATATATATATATATGTGTGTGCGTATATGCAAGGTAAGGACTCATCGCTCGTATGTATTTTTCGTTCTAACGATGTGAATGTTTTTTTACCAGTGATCCATGTATCGCAAATCTTTTTTATTAATAAAAACAAAATCTTATGAAATTCCATTTATGATGGAACTGATAATGTTCAGTGGGGATTATCGTGAAATTGCGATATATGCAACGAGGAAATTGGCAAAATACGCGTTGAATATTATACAAGATTTTTGGGGCATAAATTTTATTTTGCGTGTTTCATGTACATTTTACGTATAAAAATATAATATTTTGCCCGTTTATTATTTTTATATTTAAAATTTATGCGAAACAGATAATATTTATAAAAATAAATGAAAAAAAAAAAAAAACAAAAATACATGTAACTCGTATCTTACGCCAAAATCTTCTATACTTGACATTTTTTTTCCGTTATAAGGTGAATGTCCCGAATTGTGATTACCCAAGTCCCGCTCGCCATTAGCAGAGGGAAATCTTTATTTAAATTTGTCCAAGGTTCGAAAGTATTAATATTATTGGAAAGCGCGAAATATCAGCTATAACGGAAGCTCACGTTATTTTTATTGTTCTTTCGATTATTTAATTGATATATTTCAAGTATGCGTACTCATTCAAATGGCCCCAATAATGTCCAACTCGTTGGATGAACGTCCCTTTTACTGACCTATGCAAGTCCCGAACGGTGATCTATACCCCTTTCAGTAATATATCCGATCAGTGATGCGTACCACCGCATCGATATCCCAAATATGGGGGCAATATTATTCATAATCGGTATCTTATCATGAAAAATAATTCGACATGACAAGTATTTAAGGTAGTAGTCTGGTAACTTGAACCGATTTTCATGTCTCTTTTGGAGGGCGTTTTTTTGTAGGAAAATAAAAATGAATCGTTTTGGATATTTAGGATGTTTTTATTTACAAATTAAAGATACAAAAAAAAATTTGTTTGAAAAAATTTAATAGTGTATTATTATTATTATTATTATCGATCGAAGTTGGCACCTCGAAAAAAAAGCGCGTGGGTGGCCCCGGTGATTTTGGCTCTCGATGTTATCTGAAATGAAAAAGTCTTGATAATTCTTAATCTATAGACATGTCATTCTGGTCGGAACTACTGAAGTTAAATTTCATGGATAAATAACAAAATGGGGGACTTTGAAAAAAAAGTCCTTTTTTTTAGCAAAGAAGGGGTTGTAAAATAAAAAGTTAAGGGTGAAAAAATTTCTCGGTAGTTCCGACGAGAATTACATGTCTACAGATTAAGAATTATCAAGAATTTTTCATTTCAGATAACATCAAGAGCCAAAATCACCGGGGCCACCCAATCGCTTTTTTTCGAGGTGCCAACTTCGATCAATAATAATAATAATAATAATAATAATAATAAACTATTAAATTTTTTCAAACATTTTTTTTTTCGTATCTTTAATATGTAAATAAAAACATCCTAAATATCCAAAACGATTCATTTTTATTTTCCTACAAAATAGCGCCCTCCAAAAATCAATTCAAAAGTAATTACTCCAAAAGTAATTTTTGAAAATATATGTAAAATCATGAAAGGGCTCTTACGTAAAATCAGGCAACTCATAAATCGATTCTTTCCGTACAGTAATCTAATATTTTTTTTTTATTTTGAAAATGTATTTTATTTATTTTAACAAAAGCTTTCAAAACATCATCTTTCAATAATTATTTATGGTGCTCTTTCTTGACTTTGTCATTACCAAAGTGAGGTTGTAACATTACTCGAAATCGCGATCAGCTAAATAACATTGCAATTAAAATCATGCATTTTATAAGAATTGTAGATATATTTTATGAGAAAAAAAGCTAATATAAGTATACTCATACTAGCGTACGGAGTCGATGAGCCGAATGGATTCGCTCGGACAGTATTCGGGGCACACGATTCTCACTGCGTGTACCGATTTATGACCTATATATTTTCGGCCAAATATTTAATTTGCTCGTCCATTTCCGCCCTCCGCTAGTTGTTTATAATATGTTGCAACTTATTTCAACGAAATCGATGATTTTTTAATCATAAAACAAACCTTTTCGTGTTGCCACTTCCTTAGCCTCGGTGGTAAAGAAACGACCGTTTTAACCTCGCTCGGCGCGACTGATTCATGAATTACGGGCAAATATGGCGATAAATACTATTAACTCATCATACCCGATATTTATTTTGAAGGACAATACGTAAAATAAAGATTATACTAAAAAAAAATTATATTTATCGAACGTGAATTCAATGTATTGTAATAAGAAATGACGAACACTTTTCGGAACATTCACCTTATTTCGCATTTACAATTTTCGTCCATTTGCAAAAAAAAAAACATTGCCAATCTCTATTTATGCAAATGTGATTATTGATGAATTAATTTTTTGTTTTTTAATTCTGAGCACATACTGTCACAAAAATATTGTGACTGTAATTTAACGAGAATTCCGAAAAAAAAAATTAGATTACGCGCTGAAAATACTTTTTTTTTAATACTCGATAAGAATTTTCGGGTATTTACACATTTCTAGAGGTACAAGAGCGTTTTTTTTAAATCTTGTAAATTTTCAATACAAAAAAATGCCCAGCTTACCGACCGAAGATCGCGCAGATCACATTCGAGAGAGGATATTTCTGTTTAATTGCAGGTTAGCACAGAGGGCAACTGCAGCGTGTTCTCGCAAGTATAGCGCGGTAAGTGCTGCCCTCTACAACTTGGACGAGCTCGAAAAGAGCCAGAATCGAATCGGCTGTCATGGCGATAAAGATTGTTTGTAAATCCATTTTTATTATTTATTAATCGTGAAAAAAGAATTAAGTACGAGTCGTTTTACCGAGGACGCTGAGTAGATGTAGGGTGGAGGGAAACGGACATTGACTAAGGCAAACTGGACTGACAGATCATTAATTAACACGAGTACGCAAATTTCGTACGCGATGGACGTTCGCGACGAGGAAAATTTTAACGATTACGGAGCGCGAAGCGAATCCAAACGATCCGTTGATTACGAGAATGAGGATTACGAAGAGAGTAACGGTGAGAACGAGGAGGAACCGATAGATTCCGGTTCGGTTGATATTGATGTGGAGACTCTCAAAGAAATTGAGCGAAATTTGTGCGCGATAAGATTAACCTGGCCGGAAATCGATCTTGGCGATTCTTGGGCCTCTCAATTTCCGCTGAGTTATCGAACTACGAGCGACAAAGAAAAACTATTGCTCGTCCATGCGGAAAATTTTCGTCAACAGTATCACGTGACCTACGAAGATAGGAAGCCATTGTTGCTGGCTTGCGACAACGAGTGCGGTGTTCAGGTGAGAAATTTTTCGTAAATCACGATAATTACGTGCTGATGTGCGATTGTTTTTTTTTCTTCTTCTTTGGTTATGTTGATGGAACTTGATCGAGGAAAATGTCACGAATGCTGTTTTTTCAAGATCCAATGAGATCGAATCTTTAATATATTCTCGTTGGTTGTGTATGCAATTATGAAACTTCGGTAAATTTTTTAATTATAGAATTATCTTTTTTTTTTCGTCTGTTGCGTACGAAATAACCGTTATAATGTAATTTTTGATAGAATTTCAAATTTACGAAAATCCGAAATTGTCTTATCGATATGAAATAATTGAGAATGATGTACGATTAAAAAATGGAAAACGGTGAGTTTCGTAAAATTTTAAAGCCTCATCAATTTTATTAATTTTTTTCGTTTTCACACGACTTATTCAACAAAAACAAAAAAAATTATTTTCCAAAAAAGTCGAAACAATTTTATTGCGGAATTAAAAAAAAAAAATTCACTTTTTCGCGGTCAAATTTCAATTTTCGACAGATAAATTATAAAAAAAAAAAATTATTGACGAGGATAAATAAATTTTTTTAAACCGGTTACCCAAAAATTGTTTTAACAACTTTATTCACAATTTTTTTTTGGCCTTATCACTCATTATCGTTAAATGTCAATATTGGCTTTTTTTGCACATTTTTTTTTTTGTTATAATCTTCCGAATAATTATTTTTTTTATCAACAATGTTTTTTTTTTCCTCGACAATAAACAATTTACCTAGCCAATGAAAATTACACTCGCCGATGAATCTTCGGTACAACTGTTTTTTTTTTTATATATATAAATTTCCCACCCAAAGATCCATTTTTCCGTTTAAAAAAAAAATTAAGTCTTTAAATTCCAAAAGTTCGTTAAAAAAAAAAGGACGGGATGGAAAATGTGGATTCGAAATAACCACTCTCGTATATATATTTTTTTTTTTTTTTTTTTTTTTTCTAGGATTCAATCGTTTAGTTTAACCGACGTATAATTAACTGCATACCAGGAATTTTTTCTAACACACTCGACTCGCTTTTTTCTTCCTCTCATCCCCTCTAGTTTCTAAATAATAAAAATAAACTTCGCTATACATTTATTCATACGTTGCGGTTTGTTTTGTTTTGTTTTTTTCTTCCTCATAATCATGCGCTACGGTACATGTTATTGTGCGTGGATCGCACAGAAAAAAATCTCCCCCTTCCCTCCCTCGCTTTATATACAGAAAAAAAAAAAAAATCGTCTTACGCCCGGAACGACGCTGTAAATCTTCGCTTTGGTTTTTCTTATAAATATACTTTGCCATGGCCCAGGTTCTCTCGATGCCGTTTAAAAAATAAAAAAATAAAAATAAAAAAAAACACGAAAGTTTGTTCTTTGAGAAATCCGCTTGAGCAACTTTACCAGCGTCGATCAATTAAAAATTTTTATTATATTTATGTTTCATTTTTTATAATTTTGATTCCCGTTTTATAATTCTCAAACCGGAATCACGCGAGCTCGCTATAAATTCGGATACAACGATCGCACGTGCCTGGTACAGTTGTCACGTGGGATTTCTCGAATTCACAACAAAATTTTCCGAGAACTTTGGAGAAAATTTCGCATGTCGATAGTGACGAGGTAAAAAAAATTCTCGACGCCACAAATATCGCTTATATACATAAAGTTTTGACGCAATAACAATGTACAATTTATTTAATCTATATATAGATATATATACTTTTGTTATATATACTTTTTTTTTTTAATTTTCGTCACGAGCCCGTCCATTGTTGCTTTCCTCAATTTCTGAACTTGTTTTTTTTTCTTCTTTATTCTGGACTTTTTAATGCTACGTGACGATTTTTTTGAATCGTGCGATTCAGTTCAGCGACACCTGGACGTGTAAATGGCACGAAGCGCAAACGGCACGATAATACGAAGAGAAAAACAAAATCGTTCTTTCCTCCCTCATTAAAGAACAAAAAGAATTTCATTCACAATATCACGAGATACGAGATTTAGAAGAACGAAAAAACACACTTTGAATTTCCCTTTTTTTAAGCCCCCTTCCCCCTTTTTGCCCCCTTTATATTTGCAGAAATTCGTGTCTACGAGCATAAGGCCGAGTGCACTGCCCTATCCCGAGCTTGGCACTTGGCAGGGATGCGCTAATTTTGTGAGTGATCATCTGGAATACGAGCCACCCGAAAGGCCACTCAACATGGTGAGTCATTTCTTGTTTTTTTTTTCTTTCTTTCTTTTCTCATTTCGGATATTCAAAGCTCGATTTTATTTATTTATTCATTTTTCTTGTCCCTATAACGGAAGAATCTCACTGTTATGCCGAGAGAAAAGTCGACGATCCCTCTCTGATAAATTGATTCAAGTGTTGGAATATAAAATTCGACGGAGGATCGAAAGCAAACAAAAAAGTGTCTCGAGTCAATGTAATTTGTGTGAAAAAGAAAAGGAATCCTTCGAACTCTTCTCTCGACGTAAAATCGAGGAAAAAAAAATGTACTTTTAATTAAGGACTACTGATATGAAGTTTGGACCTTGACTACCGACATTAAATCGGGCGATAAACTCGAACGAGCACTTTCGTTCGGGTTTTTTTTCTTCTTCAATTATTATTTTTTGTTTTTGTTTTTGTTTTGTATGATAAAACGTACTCGGAAGATGATTTTGTGCGTGGAACGATATTTCATGTGAAACTCGATGATCTCGCGAATAATCGACAAGTTCTCTCTCTCCCTCTCTTTTTTTTTTTTTGCAAATTTAAACTTTAAGGAGAGTTGATTCTAACACGTTTTAAGATACACGCACACACACACACACACACACTCTCTGGCGCCAAAATTCCATCTAAAGCCATTCACACGCTTAATTATTATTATGGAATAACGATAAATCTCGCCATGGGCATTCTTAAACATTAAATCATACAATTTTTCCATCGATTATGACAAATTTGGTATATCCTCTCTCTCTCTATTTTTTTTTTTTTTTTATATACATTTGGGGTTTTGGAACGTGAGACTCTTTGGTAGACTCTCGAATTTACGAAAGTACCCCGAGAGACGCGTCTCGGCAACGAGCCTTTGATGTCTTTGCGACGATTAATTTACAACGAGTATGATAATTACAGAGATAAAGAGTAAGAGAGTGAGAAAGTAGGAATGTTTCGATTTAAAATTAAAAAAAAAAAAATATTGAGTCTACCATGAGTTTTCGAGACTGAGATCACACCAACATCGAGTAAATGTATTAAAAATAAAAATAAAAAAAAAAACATCGAGTATAGCTGCTAAATTATTGAAAATCGATCGCAAGTTTCCTATTATTAAGAAGATAATTTGGTAAAAAATCAACTGAGATATAATTGCCAGCAGAGCTGAGAGCAAAAATGAAGTTGTTTCGACCAGATAGTTGTCAATATAAGGCTAACCGTGGTTCATTCAACAAATTTTTTGTCCCCAATGGACGATCGATTTTCAATTATTCTCGTTTCACGGAAAATCGTATATTATTCAGCGAGCAAACCGGTTTTTGGCCAAGATTATTATTTTTTTTTTTCGTCCTTCAATCGAAATCAATATGGTTCGTTGATCTTAAAAGAATAAAAAAAAAAAAAAACAACAACAATCTCCAAAAACCGGATCACTTTCGGAACCGAAAGAAACGAGAAAAAAAAATTCAGCCATCCATCCCCGGTCTCGTTTAACAAATATAATCACCGCTGAATCGATACAAGTCCAAAAAAAAAAACGGAAAAGTAACTTCCCCGTACATCCCCTTGAATTATCCTATTTCCTGCTCTGCTTGTGGCTCAGTACCGTCGACGAGGTCCTCTTTCGACATGACTTCAGATTATCGAGTAGATACTTGAACTGCATTATCTGTAGTCTCGTAACAGCGGGATCCGAGCATCTGTCCAGCCATTTGAAGAATTTTTCACCATGCTCAATGGCCTCCTCGGTGCTCAGTGTTTGTTCATCGTCGCGATGCGATTCAGCCTCGATATCCTCCATGTTCAAGCTTCGCTTGACATTCTCATTGTTGTTGTTGTTGCAAAGTACATTGTCGAGAAGTGCCCGTGCTTTGCTCGGTGATTTTTTGGCAATCGGTACGGCGGCCGTTGTCAATGGTGCGGGTGGTGATGCCAGTGAGAATCCGCATTGTTTGTAATATTGCCAGAACCACGAGCCATCGTGCGGACTTACGCTAGGATTGAAAGACGCCGATTGTTGTCCCATTAGCTGTTGCTGCTGCGTCAACCAATTCCACAATGATTCGTCCGGTTTCTTCATTGTTCCCATGCTCGTGTCCTTCTTGGCGTTGTTCTTCGTCTCTATCCTCGGTGTACCGACGATACTGTCGTTGGTTTTTCTCGGCGAGGCTGGCACGGGAGTGGCCGGTGCCTCGGCAGCAGCCGGTAGGCT
This sequence comes from Rhorus exstirpatorius, assembly GCA_963564615.1. NCBI lineage: Eukaryota > Metazoa > Arthropoda > Insecta > Hymenoptera > Ichneumonidae > Rhorus > Rhorus exstirpatorius. The sequence continues at coordinate 27,492,816 of OY751315.1, read as the reverse complement.
CTTTCTCGCTCCTGTTTTCACACCGGAGTCCATTTGCGTTGGCGCTATCGCCGATATACTGTGCCTGGCGACTTTGCCGCTTCCTTTCGTGTACTGAAGACCATTCTCCACCAGTCCAACGGTACTGCTGTGTGGCATACCGGCCTGTAGATTCAACAGACTCTTGGCAATATTGCTCGGACCACCGCCACCACCACCACCACTGCCCGAAAGTAAGCCCAATTGTTGCAGCAATAGTGCGCTATTCTCCGGTCTCATGCTAGCCATACTCGTCATCAGGCTCATATAATCAATTTTGCCGGCTGCATCGAGCCTCGATTCGTTCTCCGAGTTTTCATTGATACCGTAGGACATTGGGACACTGCTTGGCCCTATGCTCTGATCGATCTTGGCTCTCTTCGATGCTGGACCCTCGTCCTCGCTCGATTGCGTTGTCGATGCTGTCAGCCCGGTTGCTGCCAAATTTGTGCCCGAAGACGAGGCCGGTGAGTGTACCTCGCTGTCCGGTGTCGATGAATTTCTCGCCATTCCCCGTATCTTGTGCTCGGATTTGCACCAGCCCCGCAACGTTGATTCCGGCACACCGATATCACGCGCTACCGATGCTTTGCTCTCGCCCTCGTGCACTCTCTGTATAGCCTCCATCTTCTCCGATGCCGAGAGCGCTCTCAACGGACGTTTGCCCGGTCTTGCTGATTCGCCCCTCATACTTTGATGCAAATTGCCACGCCTTAACGGCGAATCCTCGTTTATTATACCGTCGTCCTCGGACGTTTCGTCGTTTTCACGACGTTGCTTCCTCGTGCTCGCGACGTATTGCAGCTGGCTCGTCAATGAATCGAGATTAGCGCTATCGTTCGGACACGTCGTCGTCGTCGTCGTCGTCGTCGTCGTCGTTGTTTTGCCGTAACAACGACTCGTCTCCTCGTAGGCAAGCCTTGACACGAGGTAGTCCAGCGTGGCTCGGCTTACCGACGTTGATCCCCAGAGTCCTTCCACAATTGAATCTCAATCTTACCAAAGTTTCGCGAAAATTTTATCGAGCGATCGACAATCGAGGGTTACTTAAAGGCAGATTTTCATGTAATTGCGAAGAATTCACGTTATCTCTGGGCGATGCTCTTAAAGTAGATCATTACGCATTACCAATACGTTGAGAATTTCGAAACTTTTTATCAACTCTTCGTTGGGGTGGTCGTACGGAGCTTTGGGGAATGCTCAAGCAAATAATAATAGAAAACACCTCGTGCTTTTAACGTTTACGAGAGAGATAGTAGATTTTGCGATGAAGGGCGGAGGGGAGAGGTCGAGTCGAGAGTAACAGATGGAACATTCGTCGTGGTGGAATAGCACATGCGCCAGGCCAAGTAATAAAGAGGACTTTTTTATGAATGAAACGACTCCCACCGCTCAGCTAACGGCTCTGTCTCTCTTTCTGAAATTCCCCCTCTCTTTTTCTATCCATATATATTATGTATACATATCTCTCTCTCTCTCTCTCCCACGGTCGTTTCGTTCGGTTCTTCAGTCGTGCCACCACAGCCAATCGGATGTGCGCGCGGGAAACAATATTATTGCTTGCAACCACGAGGGCGCTAAAAACGTGATATACACTCGTTTCTCGCGCGGTATCGTTGCAAAATGTTCTCTCTCTTTTTAATTTTTTTCTACCCTTTTTTACGTATCTCTCTCTCTCTCTCTCTCTCCCTCTCTTTGGCTCTGCGTTCCCACTGTTTTTATTACGGGGGAATTTCGCGAGTCTCAAGAACAGTTCGCGGGGACAAAGATCCGAAGAACACGCACACTTGATCGTCTTCACTGATATATATACATATATATATATATATATATGAATATTTACATATGAATATAGTTATCCGATATTCTTGTTCCTCACTTTTTCTCACTAAACACGCGAAGAATGCGGGGGGGGTTTTTTAAAATTAAAAACTCGCACTTTCTTTCTCCCTGATCGCGTATCCTTGTCGTGTGTGTGTGTGTGTGTGTGTCTTTCAAGTGACCCTCGATCCTTCTTTGTTTTGTCTTTGTCAATTTTTCTTTCCTTTTTCTCGTATTCGCGCAGAATGTTCCGCGATGCACTTCTCGGTTCGCGACGATTATCAAAATTTTATCGATAATTTGTACGAAGAAAGAAAAACTCACTTTTTTTTTGGACTAAGATAAAAAAAGGAAAACAAAATCTTTGGCACCGAATCTCACTCTTTTCTTTAAAATTCCGTTTCTCCCGCGAAGCAGAGGGAGTTTGAAGGGGGGGAAAAAAGCAAAATTCGTCGGAATTGTCAAATTTCTCGGAAGGACTCTCGCAGGTGTGCGTAAAATCTACGAAAATTTCCAACGTTTTTGTATCACACAAGCGATAATACTTTCGTGAATTCCGCGAAGACTAGAGGATTCGCGAAATCACGATTGGATTCGTACCGATGAAAAAAAAAAAAACACATACACACACAGGCGCGAAACTAACGAAGGACCGAGGTAACTTGAACGATAGATCCTCGTGAAAATGCGAAGAGCGATTATAATCCTCGGAATCGCGAAACTCTCTCGCACTATTAAACTCGGAATGAAACTCTCGTTACTCGGTTTTTTTTGTATTATTTTTTTTTTTAACGTCTTTCCTCGTTGCTTCACACACGCGGTTAAAGTTCCAATCGATGATATTTTTCGATTTACATTCGCTGCTGTACGAATTCGAAGATGTAACTTCGAGAGTCGTTTAAGGAGGATAATTTGGTTTCTCGGCAAGGACCAAATGGTTTTCCTTATACTTTTTTTTTTTTTTTTTTTGCGTACACCCCAGATGCTTTCGCGACGAACCGCGATGCTCAACTGTGCCGGTGGACGCCGGCTTTCCGCGGACTCGCGACGCCTCTCCCCCCTGCTACGATCTTCTCTCTCTCTCTCTCTCTCTCTCTCTCTCTCTCTCTCTCTTGCCCCTCGCCCCTTGCCCCCTTTTTAACGTTCCCCTGGTCTGACGAGAGCGCCCCTCGCTGACGCCAACGCCGCCACCGCCGTCGCGCGGTTGTTCTCTCCCTCTCTCCCCCCTTTTCCCGCGCCATCTACCGACATCACACACTATCCTAGCCACGCTAGCTACACTGTACTCCTGCGATGCGTTTATACATATGTATACGTATGTATATAAGGCACACGGTATCGCAGTTCTCCCCTCATCGACGGATCGCGCTCCCTCGCGCCTCACACTCTCACCCAAATAAGTTTGACTCTGATAGTTTTGTTTTTTTTTCTCTTCCCTCTCTCGCTCTCTCTCTCTCTCTTTTTCTTTCTTTCTGTTTTGCGCGTTTCGTCCTACCCGCGGACTTTACTCGCGGCTAGGACTCTTCGCGGCCCCGCGGATATATATACGAAGAGAAAAAAGAAAACAAACAAAAGAAAAGAAAAAATATTCTTACGACGAGGCAGTGAGGAGGCTAATACGAGGATTGTGTCGGTATATCAGGAGCTTTTTTTTGTTGTTTTTCTTTCACGTTCGTATTAACCTTCGTGGTTCATAGCGGGGGGAAAAAAAAAGTAAACAAAGTATGAAGATAGAATTGTCGATGTAGAAAAGATGTTTTGACTCAAATTGGGGGGGGGGCAGTTAAACCTCGAGGTTCCGTCGAAGAACTGCAGAACTACGATCGTCGTTCGCTTATTCCCCATTGTTCCGATATTCGTGTGAGCCCCGTCTTTTTCAGGTCAAATGGAAAAACCCCATTAACCGTTGAAAGCGCGAGGTTGCCATATTCGTTTGAGAAACGGATTAAAATAAGTATTGCCTCGGATGAGAGAAGGGGTGAAAGAAAAAAAACTTTATTGGGACGTCGCATAAATTTGAAACGGTTACGAATTAACGAGAATATTTGGATTCAAGTATCATGCATCACGTATAATTTGATAATTCGTCGGAATTTCATTTGAAAAGGTCTCCCGGAGATTTATCGATTTCAATGATTTATTAATCCAAAAAATAAGTCTAGATTTTTGGTAGAAATGATTTAGAACTTGGGATTATGACTTAGGACAGTTGTAGAGACATCTTTCGTCCTTACACGATCAGAGTACTTGGAAGAATTGTTTGAGTATCGAGTAAAGTATTGCGAGTACTTTTATAAATGACTTGAATCCCTTGTAAAATTGCATAATGTATTTAGAAACGGTGCTACGAGTAATTGTAAAAAAAAAAAAATAGTAAATGTACTTTTAATAATATATTCAAAGTATTTGTACAACTCTACCGTATAAGTATAATGAAAAAATTTCCGAGTACAAACAATAATGTTCCAAGTACTCCGACGAATAATCAATTTCACCCAAAAACTCACTAGTTAATTTACATCGTTTTGCATATATTCCCTTATTTTTTTTTGTAATATCCGCAGATCTATTCCAAGCTCAACTAAAAAAATATTCCAAGTACAAGCAAAAATATAATCCAAGGATCTGGGAAAATATTTTTAAACATCCGATAATCCAGATTGTACAAAATTCGGATCGTTCAAGTACATATCGTTATTTCATCAAGTATTTTCAGGATTATTTAAAATCTGACTAGAAACATTCCAAGTTCAACGAAAAATATCTCAAGTACGATGGAAAATAATCGACGTACCCATAAAAATACTCCTCCAACAGCCGATAATCCAGATTGTACTCAATTTACTTCTTTCAAGTACATCTTAATACTTCTCCAAGTATTTGCAGAATTAGTCCGAGTCCGATTAGAAATATTCCAAGTACAAACAAAAATATTTCCTGTATTCAAAAATTAAATACTCGCTTACTCCGAAAAAGCTTGGATCAACCTATTTTACATCGATTTACGTACAATATATTTCGTTATTTTTTTCAAGTATCTACAAAACTGTTTCAAGTTCAATGAAAAACGTTTCAAGTACACCGAAGAATAATCAATTTCTCCGAAAAACTTCAGTTTATAGTTAATTTACATCATTTTGCATATATTCCGTTATTTTTTTTTTGTAGTATCCGCAGATCTATTCCGAGTTCAACTAAAAATATTTCAAGTACAAACAAAAATATTTCTGGTGTGTGTGTGTGTGTGTCTATGTAAAAATAATGAATGATGAACCATTAAATTTTATTTATGAATTTTTATGAATAATTTTTATCACGTCGTCATTTTATTTCTCATAAATACATTTTTCGTACATCATTCAGAATGTTGAATGCATGTTCCGTAATTTTTTGAACCACTTCGGACGGATAGTTTTGTCACAATACCTTTTTGAAAACTGACTGGGTATAGAATCGATCCGGTGTGCGACCGCTCGCGTCGAAATTTAGCGCCTGCTTAGAACCTAGAACTCACTCCCCCCATCCAAGGAGGTTTTTTAAGGATTCAGAGAGGTTAATTTTTGTATGGGAATTAAAACCCTCACCAACGCCTAAAACTCGTAGATACCATACAAATGCAGGATTTGAGGTTTAAATGAGGATCTCGCGAGAACCTCTTAGCCCCTTCACATCCTCAGATCACGTAGTAATTCGTGGCTATACCGACGAATTTAATAGTGGTGCTTTCTTAAATAAATGCCATATTGAAAATAACATTATATTAATTCCGGTAGACAATATTTTTACAGTCTGTGTTTTCATGGATACAGACAACCAGATGTATATCGGTATTGCGGTAAACCAATAAGAGCTTGAATGAACTATAGTACTGAGGCATTTTGGTTTTTGTTATTTTTCTTTTTTCTATTTCAGTATTATATTTAATATTTTTTCGCATCCTGCAAATTGTACATGTTGCTGAAAAAGTACTTTTTTTGAACCTTATACAACTGTGAATAAATAACATACAACCATGTACAAATTTGAAACAAATTGTCACTGACTCAGTTTTACTTGATGACGATGGTGATGATGATAATGTCGATTAATTAAAGAAATAAAAACGAAAACAAAACACAAATTTATGTAGACTTTTCCTTCCCAGCAATGATAGATTATGCAAATATTCAGTATTATTAATTGTGCAAAAATCATGATTCTGATAGACTTCGAGGTTTAAAATACGAGCTCGAGGTTGAACACGGTTCAGTATAGTTCATCGAGACGCTATGAGTACTAAAGTAGGCGCTAATTTTCGAGTCTGGGCCGGGCATATAATGAGTTATCAAAATAGGCGCAATCGTGAATCCGGAGGACTTGGAGGTCCTTATTAAATGGGAGTTCGAGGTTGACCAGGTTTGAAAAGAGGCTTCAAGTGGGTGCCAGCTTTTAAACTTTGGAGGACTTGGAGCTTAAAACAGGAGTTTGAGGGTTCAAAAAGGGGCTAAGGAGTTGGAGTTGAGTGCTAGGAGTATTAAAACAGGCGATAAATTTTAACTCGGCCAGCGTGATTGAATTTGGAGGTGTTGAACACGAAGGGTTAAACGGAGATTCGTTTGATTCTAATTTTAAAGAAAAACGAAAACAAAAGTTTTCACAGACTTCGTTCAGTCTGGCTGAATAAAAGCTCAAGGTATTAATTAAAAAAAAGTAATAATAATGATTTAATTAAAAAAAAAAAAAAAACGAGATATCATTCGAATTAATGCAAATACAATTTATAATAATAATATTCAACGTAAATTGGAACAGCTGGAATTATTTTCGATTTCGTGTGTATTTCTTTTTTTTCAAACTCAGATTAGTTGAAAATCCTTGATCAGCGATTTGTCCCAATTGAAAAATTCATTTCGCAGCAAACTTACTTATTTTCGCTCTGGTTCGACCATCATAAAATACCATTTAATTCGCGAATAAAACGAGTTGAAGAAAAATTAAAGGTTTATCGATCTATATATATATATATACATATATATATATATGGATATTGCGAATGCGGTGAATCCATGAATGAAAGCTAGGAAGGGGTAGAGAGTGAAACCGTGGCAATTCAACGTATTCCACGTGGTTTTATATATATATGCATATATATATAATCGTAGCAGAGCAGCGCAATGATCCATTCAGTGTTTCTGTTATCTCATTCATATCTCGGGCGAATGGATGGGCGATACGGGCTGTAAGAGAAGTTTCGAACGTGAGAGAGAGAGAGAGAGAGAGAAAGAGAGAGAGCAAAATGAAACGAATGAGCAAGAGTAACTCTATACGCGAATGGGTTACTTCCGAACTCCACTTCGTCTTTCTCCCACTCGCTATTTCTCTCTCCTTCTCTCTCTCTCTCTCTCTCTCTCTCTTTTTCTTTCTTCTCTCTTGCTTCACCTCGTTTTTTTTCCTCCCTCACTTCCATCTTTTCATCTCTCACTCTCTCTCTCTCTCTCTTTGTAAGATCAAGGTCCCCCATCCGCTCACGAGATTTACTCCAACGATCCTTCATCTCGTTTATTTTTTATTTTTATTTTTATTTTACTCCTCTTTCATCTCTTATTCTCACTTTTGTTCTACCTCTTCAATTCCCTCCTGGCACTCCTTTGTCCTCCTGTTCTCGTTAAACTTTTCAACTTCGTAAACTCAGGATCAAGGTCTCCAAGTCATCCTTGAACTTTAAAAACAAAATAACAAAAACATCTCCGAGAGATTCCGAGTTTGGTAACTGCGGATAATTCGAATGGAAATAGAAAAAATGAGCTACAATAATAGGAGCTTTCTTGATAAAGTCCCAGTGATCGCCTAGAGTGTTAAATATAGAAAGAAAACGAAGACGTCGAGAATATCATGAATTTTTTATAGATGTCCCGCCGAGGGACATGCAGTTTTATCGATGCATCTTCCTGAATAATCTTCAGATCGTTTCTTCTCGACGATTTCCCATTCAACCTGCTTGTTCGATGAGATTTAAAAAAAAAATTCCAAAAATTACTACGAGATCGCACGAAAAAGTTCCAAATTTTGAAATTTTGTTGAACCAATAATTTAATATTTTTTAATTTTCGTCTGCTCTAATTTCGAAAATTTCGTGGCATTATTATTGTTCCACCAAGCATAGCGAGGCTTGTTTTTAGTAACAATAACAAACCAAAAAAAAATTGTAACTCAATATGTTTAGCTGTCACTTTAGAATATTTCGTGGATCTTGTTCGATGAATATTTTATTTTAGGGAACGCGTAACACGTTAAAAGCCATTGTAAAATCATAAAATTCGTTTGCGAGCTCGCGCAGCATACACGCGCGTCATTTTGCACTTTGCGAACGTGAGGGAAAACCGTTGGTAATTAGTACAATTAATTCGCACCTGTCACCGTAGATACAATGGTGGCTAGCATAGCTGTCCACAAAACGCGATATACAAAATTTTCCGTTACATGTAAAATATCATCGATCCGTAGAGAGAGGGAGAGAGAGAGAGAGAGAGAGAGAGAGAGAGAGAGAGAGAGAGAGAGAGAGAGAGAGAGAGAGAGAGTACGTTGAAAGAATTCCTCAAAATTAATGCTTAAAAGTGACCGCACAGTTTGTCACGTCGCGCAATCGTTCGAAATTAACGAACATCAAACATCTGACACTTTTCAAATTCCTTCAAATGCGAGTAAAGTAAATTACGAGATCAAACGTTCGCATCAGAAGAGCACTACAAAAATCTCAATCAATTGCATGAAATGCACTAAAACATGCAATTAATGAAGTCCGATAAGTTTGAGTCAATAAAATTTTAAATTCTTCCCTTTTTTTTTTCTCAAATTATTTCACGACCCTGAGACGCAACGACAAGAGTATATAAAGTGATTTTCGACTATCTTATCTACATTATCATCCACGACGAATTGAATCGATCATACGTTTTAAACGTCGTTAGTACATAATATTAAATGCCATATCCCGTAGGGCTTACTGTAAATAAACAGCTCAAACGAGCGGAGAGTATCACGAGTGAATGATCTTTTGATGGGAGATCCCGAACAGGCTGTTAAAACCAACGATATCCACCAAGGGAGTAAGAGAGAGAGAGAGAGAGAGAGAGAGAGAGAGAGAGAGAGAGAGAGAGAGAGAGAGAGAGAGAGAGAGAGAGAGAGAGAGAAAGTCTTCGTATAACCGTGAAAGATTCACGACGATAAGCCGAGAGAGCAACCCCTCGGTTCATCGTATATAATTCTGTCTCTCTCGACCCACCCCCGCATAAAAACTTCTCCACCCATCACAATTCTCATTCCACCATAACGTTGGATTAAATATTTCAAACTTCGACTCACTCTCTCTCTCTCTCTTTCTCTCTCTCTCTCTCTCTCTCCTTGTCCGCTCGGATTTCAATCTCTCGATAAAAAAAAAAAAAACTTTATTATATCTCCATGCTACATATGCGTCGTCCCTCACGCTCTGATTTTTCTTTGTGTTCCCATAATAGCAGCATCACCGGTACAAGCCGCACGATAAATTTAAATACCCTCTCGTATTCATAACAGCTGTTATTAATTTAGGCATTTAATATTTAATATTTCGTGAGATTGATGCAAGATAAATTTCCCTCGAGTTTATTCTGGTCCATGACTTAAATTATTGTGTGAATGAGTATTTACAAGAGGAAAAGAACACAATTTTCAGTATAGAAGAAAACAACGTACTGATTGTTTAAAATTATTTGCTGTTGACATTTAAAAATAATAATGAAAACAAATCACGAAATACTTGTGAAATGGCTGAATAAAAGATCAGTTTAGAAATTAATGATAACTTTTTTTTTTTTTAAATAAACCTAAATTCAAGCCGACGTAAGCCGTAGTGTCGTTCTTTCATAATCGAGACAACCCCATAGAATGGTTCAGATTTCGCTAATCTTGTCAGCGAAAAAACTTGTTCCGACCACCCCGTGCCCAAAATAATTAAAAATGTTTCGCCTCAAAGCAAATGATGAAGCTAAAGATTCAGGAGAGAGATAGAGAGAGAGAGAGAGAGGTAGGTCGAAAATTACGTCAACCCTCATCGTGACACTTGCTCGTTTGATGAGGAGTTGGGGCAAATGAGAAAAAAAAAGAAACAACTTCGAAGAACAAGATCGATAGCCACCCTCGTCACTCGCCCACAAGACCTTCGCGGGAAAATGAGAAGTGCGCGCGTGTCCGTGTGTGTGTGGGGGGTGAGAGAAAGAGACAGAAATGGTCAAAAAAGAAAGCGTGGAGTTACGCAAAGCAAAAGGTATCCCCTAAGCATCCTCGTCATCGTCTCAACCTACGTGTATATATACGCAGTAAGAGCTTCGTGTGGAGTAAAAGAGGGAAAAGCAAAAGAAGAAAATTGGAGGGAAAAAGGTAGAACAAGATAGAAAAGCTGATGTTGGGGAAAGGGTGTTGGAGAGAGACGGAAAAAATCGAGAGAGAGAGAGAGAGAGAGAGAGAGAGCGAGAGAGAAATAGTGTTGGTGGACAAGGCGAAAGTAAGGTCGCAACACCCAAAGGATGTAAGATCTGACGAAGGGTGAAGTATACACGCGAAGCAAAAACCTTCCACGTAGTGTATCACGCCAACTATGGTTATGTTGTATCCGAAGCTTTTGTTGAGTGGCATGCAACGGGAAGTGTCATTAGGAAGAGACCTAGTAGTAGGGAAACTTTGTGCAAGCCCAGAAGTGCTTGTCTACCATTTTTTTTCAATTCCAAACAAGTCTTCTATCTTTTGCAATCTTATTGAACTTTGAGAACGCTGATTCTCTCCAGTGATGAATGTCTATCAACTCTCAAGTTGCCAGTCAGCGTTGCAGTTTCGTTTTCAGTATTCATTCTGAAAGTGGCAGTCGTAATTCTGTAATAGTCCTTGACGTTAATCATAAAAAAAAAAAAATGTGTATGCTAACTCCTTCAACGATTCCCTAAACAAAATTCTTAGCGTCGACAGACTAAAAGATTGTCAGTTTGCAATGCCTCCCCAATATTCTTGATTTTAACGATCAAAGCAAACCGAAACATATGCTGAACTATAAAAACTCCAGCATTGACTCTTGAGCTTTCTCGACGTCAATGCCATATATGCCATAGTATTTTCAACATTAACGATCAAAACAATCCTCATACTTCGTAATTCAAACAACTCCGATCCTCAGCTTCATTTTTAGCCCCAACGATCCCCAATGCCCCTATAAATTGATAATCCCAAAGTATATTCATCAACTTCCCGAGTTTTTCGACACTCGCAACTTCAATGATAACAATACCCGTCAAGATTCTCAACTTCAACAATCCCAATGTTGATACTTCAACCTTCGCAACGTTAACCCCCTAACATTCTCAACGTTGATGAGCAGCCATCTCAACGCCATGCAACCATTTTCAACTTCAACGTTATCAAACATCCCGCATAGTCGCAGCTTCAACAACAAAATTTTTACCTTTACGAATCCCAATGCCGTTCACCGTTCAACGGTTGCAACATCAAGCCATCAAAGTTTTCAACGTAATTTCATGATTACTCACTCGGTGGTTAATCTACGATAATGTTACCTGCGCATCTTTGCATATGCTGGACATATTAACCACTGGCATTGATCAGCGTATCTGCGGATGCTTCAGTGATAGCGACGCATATAGGTATCGCGGTGGGTATGAACAAAATGGCACGCAGGCTGTTGTGGTATATCGTCGTTGTACCCTCATATCGTGTGTTGTACAGCCAACTCGGCTAAAATCGAGAGCACGGAGAACAACCAGGCGTTAGTTCGGAGTAACGTTAGGAGCAAAAGCAGAGATAGAACCAGTGAGGAAGAAGAGGGAACGGTGATAGAATGTCTGGTAGTTGGGTCTTTGGGTGCTATACAGCTCTGACGTAGACACGATGAGAGCAGTAACGTATATGTACAAACATCGATTTGCCTAGCAACGAAAAGGACATAACCCCATACATGAGTCTGCGTGTTGAATCGTTTGGGTTATGCCCTTTTGCTCCTCAACTGTATACGGTACATATACAGTTAGGTGGGTTGGGTGCACTATAAGGCCTGTATCAGTAGCCGTAGCTCCTGCAGGTATAAACTCATATACCAGGATAGAAATAGCAATAGCCCAACGAGCGGGGCTGTATATAGTTGTACTACGCGGTATGGCGAGCTATACAAGCTCGGTATAGTATTGGTGTAAGGGTCTCCGTGGAAATTTACCGGAGCGCGAGTTACGGGGAAGTTGCCCGTGGCTCGTTGAGCTCACGCGCCCCCGTCGCGGGTTTCTCCTCGCATCGCGCGGGTTCTCTTTCTCCTCTATATATATATATATATCTACGGGAAGCAGCAGGAGCGCGAAGAGAACGACGTCGAACTATACGACGATGGCGTCGGCTAAGAGCAAAGGGGCGCCAAGGGTTCGGGTCGCTAGTCCGTGGGAGGGTGGACCCCGCGGGGTGTACGACGCTCTGGAGTTGGGGGGCCACCAAAGCTTTATATACATATATACACACTCACAAATATATATACACTTTACCGTATATACATGTATACGTATATAGTGGAATGAGCAGCAGGCAGCAACGGGTGGACGCGCGGCAACGAGGGTGCGAGAAATACGCGACGGACCCGTGAGGTCGCGGGGTTTGGAGTACAAGGGAGGTGAAACGAATGACGACGACGAGAGAGAATGAGAGAGAGAGAGAGAGAGAGAGAGAGAATCGTTCGTGGAAGGAACTCTGGCGAGATCCTCAGTGGTCTACAGTTGGATGACGTTTTTGGTATACCGTGTATATTCACGGATACATGTATATATACAATAATACGTATATACCTTAAGTGGCGTTCATAAAATTTCGTGAAAGCAAGCGGATTTAAAATCCTCGGTAACAGATGAAAGAGAAATAGGGGGGGTCCTTTATGGACGGTCTTCCATATACTTCATTGTTTCCAATGAATCACGAAAAACAGGTATAACGTCAACGACGTGAATATTCATACCGCACTTTTCGCCACGGCAATCCGTGGAAACATATTTGGTCATCAACTTTTACCTTTCGTATCCAAGCAATCATGGCCAAACTTTTGTGGATATCTTCGTGAAAATCTTTAATTGCTTGATAGAAATGATCCGTTGGACCCTATACGGGTAACTAAGGGTACAAATTAAAAATTTGAATTAACCAAAAAGAAACCATGACTCTCGCGCATCTGGTCAACGAACTTTTGCACTGTATAGATCGTTGCAACCTCCCTGCGGAGGATGACGTCGAATAGAGGGTGTGGATAGAAGAGACGTGATAAAGAGAGATAGAGAGAGAGAGAGAGAGAGAGAGAGAGAGAGAGATAAAGAGAGTTGGGTGGTCGTTGGTGCTTGTGCGGATGAGAAGAAAGCTAGAGCAGAGAGGACGATAGGAGAATGAGACAAAGTGATGGTCTACGACGTCGGATGCTGGAGAGTGTGTAGGTACAGAGTAAAGCGCGCTCTGCGGAATATAGAGAAGAGAAGAGATGAGATGGCTAGGCAAGGCGAGGGCACTATAACGCGGCGGAAGATGCCAGCGGGTCGGCGAGAAACGTCGGGCTCCTAGGTACGTATATACTTTACCACCTATACATGACTGTACATAAATGTATACAGTGATGCAGGAACGCACGTGTATATATGGTGGAGCTGGCGTAAATTCGGACCACGCGATGTTAGGTTACGGATGTATCTTTGCTCAAAGACATCTGCCACGAGTAGATAAATTATTGATCCATCTGAATCGGAGTAAATGCTACCGCGAGACTCAGATTTTTCTTAAGACCCCGCTATTACTCTCGTGAATTTTATTGCGGACATCAGCACTTTTTTTTAACTTTGGCTGATCTCGAGCTTTTGAGATATTCTCGTATGCATTGTTCCACCCCGGTTAAAATATTACTGATCGTTCAACTAACCTCTTATAGCTATGGAACGTTTTCTTCGTTACAATCAACGTAAAATATCGCAACTATCGGGATTAAATTATTCTTTTCCATGTACAGCAAAGGTATATGAAGTTTTAGACTCGTGTCGGTACTTCGATCAGCGCATCATAAACAGAATCCAATCGATGGTGTTAGCCTTTACATCAGTAATGATAATTAAATGAACGGAGTCGATCCGATTGGTTGGTCGAAAATTTAGTATACTTCTGGATTTCCATATACCAACAAATGTTAGGATATACACTCGTACTTCGGTGTAAAGATCTAGGGAAGCGTGAGGTAATGTGGCCATATTATGTGAGGCAAAGTCAACACCAGAAATATTTTATAGCTGAACGATGTCAAGGAGGCTGTATTTGCACCAAACATTCGTGCCGAGATACTTCACAAAATGAAGCACTTTTAATAGCATATAAGGAATCAATATTTCGGAATAAAATATGAAAATTGCGCTTCAAGCTGTATGATATGACAATTTTGGTCAACCAAGATTTCGGATTATCGTACCTTAAATCTCACTTTTCGGCTTGATCCTTTTTTTTTTCCTCGATTTTTTTTGTAATGTCCACTTCACGCTACAATTAATTCTTCTCTTTTTCTTGTCACACACGATTTGCATAAAGTTTTCAGTCATATTCTTCTCGCGTTATATTCAGGGCAATATGGACAGGTTAAAGTGGACATTTGTTTTGCGGACATTGGTACCCTTTGAACGCTTTGAACGTCAGCCTATAACCTCGTGTTGGGTGACACGTAATCTGTCAATCGTGGCAGCAGCGTCGGTCAGTTGCGAATATCTTTGTTTCATCGTTAACCGTCAATAACAAGTCAATATAACATATTCCATGTTCATTGAACCTCGCAGATATATGGAATTTCCTATTTAAATGTCTCAAGCGCTTAAATTTTTCAAATTGTAATTTCACTTTGCCCCATAGACTCGATAACTTAATCCTGCAAGCGGGACAGAGTAACCATTTTGCTGTTTTGATTTTTATTTCGTCGTGACACGGTCATTTAACGAAAAAAAAAATATGGGATTCGACCATCGTGCACGATTTCCCCAAAGACACGAATAAAGAAATACAAAAGAAGGGCTTATTCCTAAGGTAGATACTTCATTATTTATGCTCTAATTAAGTTTTGGATGTCCGCGCTGCTCTACTCTCCCCTGCTATCCTGAACGAACCTTGCATAGTTCTACCCCGAATCACACACATATAGTATCATAGTTCAAGCTTATACACAGTAGTTTACCGAAAAATATAGTTATCTAAAGTACCATACGAAAGTACGTATACTATACATGGCGAAGTACCATAGGGAAGAGAGAGCGAGCTAGTGCGAAAGCGGTTGAAAGGGGGATTGGACGTGTGCTGTGCGAATGAGTCCAACGGAGATGGTTAAGAGAGAGAGAGAAAGAGAGAGAGAGAGAGAGAATGAGATAGACGTGGAATATACGACGATGGTGGCCACAGGGAGCTGGATGCTAGCAGGGAGAGCAAGAGCCTGTGTGTTCGCTGCTAGATCGCTATGGGCTAGCGCGAATGCGGCACGAATAGAGTGAAATAGAGAGAGAGAGAGAGAGAGAGAGAGAGAGAGAGAGAGAGGGAGGGAGAGAGATAAACAGAGAACGCGAAGTATAGCTCTGGTGGTAGTGGGTCCGTGCTGTATATTGCGCAGTAAACGCGCACACACAGGGCCTCCTCCATGCTCTCTGGTCGTCGTCGTCGTCGTCGTCGTCGTCGTCGTCGTCGTCGTCGACGACGACGACGGACCCTCGCATGGCCTGCAGCTGTCTCCTAACCCTCCCCCTTTCGCGTCTCTCTCGCCGCGCAACCCTCGCCGCGGCCTCCTTCTCGCTACGTTCGTACATCTATATACATTACCGCTCTCACCCTCCACAACCTCCAACCCTCACTGAGCGTGGGCTTTCGCAGCAGCAGCAGCAGCAGCAGCCCATGAGAGAACTCCGCTCTCGCGGACCTCTATATTCTCCGTCTCAGTCTTTCCGTACATATAGTGTGAATGCTATCCAAGCGTGAGAGAGAGAGAGAGAGAGAGAGAGAGAGAGAGTGAGGGAGCGGGAGAGGAAAGAGCGCGATGTGCTTGCACGTCCACGCTATGTGCCGAGAGAAAGAGAGAGAGAGAGAGAGAGAAGCGAAAACCAACGATTCTCGCGCGTTCTCCGTTTCTCTCCGTCTTACTTTGCCAATTTCCCATTTTGTCTCTCTTTTCCCCTCTATACCTCTCTCGCGCTTTGCCACGGGTTCTCTTTATCCCGTTATACCTATATCTGTATAGGTGGTGACGTTATATGTATTGTATATCCATAGGTAGCGCAAACGCTGAAACCTCACCCTCTGAGGCTCTCTTCCTCTCTTCATACCGCGCAACCCCGTTCTCAGCGAACCCAACCCAGCTCTCGCTCGGCCTCAACGCTCGTTTCTCTATACTCTGCACCCTATACCTATACCACCCCCTTTTCTACTTCGCCATGCTCCCTCCCCTCCTCACCGTTAGTTCTCGTCCTTCTACAACGCTACAGCTCTTTCTCTCTCTCTCTCTCTCTCTCTCTCGTTCTGTTTAATGTACTAGAGAGAGGTATACCCTCGCGAACGACCGTAGAGAAACCCACCCCAGTGTAAATACATAGCTGCAGACACACGACGACCAACCGACCGCGCTCCAGAAGCAGCACTGCTCTATACTACGCCGTATATAACGACTCACCAGTAAGCAAAAGGGCGTAATTCACGAGATCCAAAACGTAGACTTGGCTCGAATTACGCCGTTTCGTTTGCCCGGGCAGTTGATATGGGGTATTCCGCATCCAGCGAAATGTTTTTTTTTTTTTTTCTTTCTCAACGCCGACTGTGAAGAAGGGTCTCCGTAGGAGGCGACGACTTTCGAAACTTCATGCAATTGACAAATCCTAAGCTTCGAGACCGAGAGAGCCAAGAAAGATAATCTTTCAAACAAGATTCGGGAGGAAGTTTACTTTTCCTGATTCATCGTATCCAAACACCGCGCCCTATATATATTCGACAGGGTTCAGGAAAACTTTCCAGGCCATAATTCGTCACTCTTCATATAGAATGTCCCGTATCATACTATCCACCATAGCAGGCGGTACACCAGAGGTAAAAGCGTAGAGAGAAAGCCTTGGTACACTCTGGGTTTAGGTTGTACAGAGAGGTGGAGAAGGGTGGAGAAGAAGAGCCAGAGGCAGAAGCAGAAGCGCAGCAGCAAAACGTATAGCTGGCCTCTGGTGTAGAGCGGCAACGTTCTCTTGCCACCAACGTTGCCTCTGCGCGCCCCCAGGGCTCACTATACTTCTCTTGCTTGCTTCCTCATTCACCTCCCTTCAACCTTCCGCGTTTCTCTCGTCACGAGAGTTAACTCGCGGATGGAGAAAACGGGCTGTACCGTATCCCTGCGAGAACCACGATACAGTTACATATGCCACAGGGTAGAATCCTACCCTTATCGAGGTGTAAGTTCGGTGAATACGCACAGGTATGCGTGCATCTGTGTGTTGTACGTGTGGAGTTTAGTCGAAGAGATATAGCCCAGGAAAGCGCGAGTTGGCTGGCACTGCTATAAGTGTATTCGGGTGTAGGTGAATTTTCCTGGTGGTGAGGATTATAACATGCTCGTACCTGCATCAGGTACAAGGGGTGGGCTTAGTTACAAATATGGTGTGGAGAGCTTCGCCACAAGGGTTGAAAGATTGAGAGAGAGAGAGAGAGAGAGAGAGGTGGAGTGAGTGATGGACTTATTACCCTAGGAGAGTACAGTTATTAATGCATTTTCAGGAAGTGAATTTACCGGTAAGTTTGTAAAAATCATTTGAATAGCTGATGGAGCCAATGAGCATCTTCCCGAATTCGGATTAATCGTTTATAAGATCTATATATTATTCGATATGTTCAAATGAATTTGTACGTTGAATTGATTATCTTGAGTTGGCTGTTGGCAAAATCGTGAATTGGGTTCAAGAGGTCGTGAGTTTAAGAAAACTAAAAATTGGCGGAATTGAGGTTGGATAATAATTGGCAGAGTTGAGTTTGTATTACAGTGTACTTAGAAGTTTCAAGCTTCGACGGTTCTTTTGCTATTCAATCTGAATAACATATTCATAACGATTTGTCAGACACACGACTGATGAAAGGGGAATGATGATGATGATGATGTACTTGATAGATGAAGACAAGAGGCACCGGGGAATGGGTAAAGTTAACGATGCTTATCCATCGTCCAAGCTATCGACCATTCATAAAACGTTAAGTTATCAGGGGTTGGTATGATGCTTTTTAGAGATATATTATGTATACCGTTGAATTCGGGGATAGCTCTCACTGTAAAAGTCGGTATATAGCGAACAAGTTGAAACTTCAATAGAACGAGCCGAGGGAGCAACACCCCTACGATATAGATACATATATGGTATATTTACTGCACCGACGAAACTTTGCTAACTCATACACCAGAGGGGTTCATAAGATCCCCCGACCATGTAATTTTATATTGAATATATACATGTATATACGAACGGAGGCTTAAACGATCAACGGATGTAACCACCCCTGAAATAACAGCTCGAAAGCTTTACACGTGTTCGAGAGACGAAACTAAAGAAGCAAAGAATTCGCTGATAAACGCCAATTGCTAAAAAAAAAAAAATCAACGCTTCCAACCCTCGAAGCAACGAAATTCATTAATTCTTAATCGGCTACTTAATTAGGATGATTCAAAGCTGTGGTGACTATAGTGTGTGTGTTTTAGTAGAATCAAAACACGATTATGGTGATTAAAAAATTAAAAAAATACCTACTAAGGGGTGAATGTCCCGAATTATGACTGTGTACCGAATAGTGTTCGTCCAGTCTATTTCTTATTACAATACATTCAACTCACGTTCAATGAATATAATTTTTTTTGGTATAATCTTTATTTTACATATTGTCACTCAAAATAAATATCGGATATTAGTTGATAGTATTTGTCGCGTATTTGCCCGTAATTCGTGAACCAGTCGCCGCGAGCGAGGTTAAGACGATCGTTCCCTTACCACCGAGGCTAAGGAAGTGGTAACACGAAAAGGTTTGTTTTATGATTAAAAAATCCTCGATTTAGTTGAAATAAGTTGCAATATATTATAAGCAATTAATTGAAGTAGCGGAGTGCGGAAAGGAACGAGCAAATTAAATATTTGGCCGAAAATATGTAGGTCATAAATCGGTACAAAGTGAGATTCGTTTGCCCCGAATACTGAACGAATCCATTCAGCTCGTCGACTCGGTACGCTATTATAAGTACTTGTGTTAGCTTTTTTTCTCATAAAATATATCTACAATTCTCATAAAATGCATGATTTTAATTACAATGTTGTTCAGCTGATCGCGATTTCGAGTAATGTATAACCTCACTTTAGTAAAGACAAAGTCAAGAAAGAGCACCTTAAATAATTGTTGAAAAACGAAGTTTTGAAAGCTTTTGTTAAAATAAATAAAATACATTTTCAAAATAAAATAAAATTATTAGATTACTGTACGGTAAGAATTGATTTATGAGTTGCCTGATTTTACGTAAGAGCTGTTTCATTATTTTACATATATTTTTAAAAATGACAGTCTTAAATACTTGTCATGTCGAATTATTTTTCATGTCAGATACTGCAGGAAGCTAGGCCTCCAGAACGAACTAAGTACGGATTGTAGAGGAATTGGGTATAAGGCCTGATGGGTAGCTCAGTGGTCAGAATAATGCTTGCACCATTTGTTGCACTAATCGGGTATATTATACTGAAAGGGTAAAGTAGATCACCGTTCGGGACTTGCATAGTAAAAGGGACGTTCATCTGACGAGTGGGACTCTGTTGGGGCCATTTGAATGAGTACGCATACTTGAAATATATTAATCAAATAATCAAAAGAATAATAAAAACAAGGTGAGCTTCCGTTAGCTGACATTCCACGCTTTCCAATAATATTAATACTTTCGACCCTTGGACAAATTTAAATAAAGATTTCCCTCTGCTTGACGAGCGAGGCTCAGGTAGTCACAATTTTGGACATTCACCTTAATTTACGCTAATTTAATCAAAATATCGAGGTTTTCTTTAGTTTTGCAAAGAATAATCTAATTAAAAATTTTCGAGCAAACATGGTCTACGAAATCTCGAAATTAAATCCCTTCCGCTGCCTCTTCTCAATTTTGAGATGTATCGATTCTACTCAATAGCTCAAATATTGTTACTTCAAGCAAAAGCCTTACTTTTCTAAACGATTATCGTATGACCTGTAAATCCTCAAGAACAAATATACAGAACACGTTCTTACTCCCAAGAGATCCGTGAAAGTTTGCAAAAATATTTTTGTATTTTTCTAACGACACTCACGCTTGAGTAGTGCACAGCACTGTGATCGAATTAAACCGATAATACATTTGTCAAAAAATGTGTGACCTTTCGTGAGAGCAATATATGGAGAACTTTGAAAAAAAAAACGTGAAATCAAATTTTCAGTTGTATCATGACGACACACTTTGGTGATTTATTACATCCTCTCGAGATGGAAATTCCCGAAGGAAAAAAAAGTCCTGACCTACTAATTTATGCAAACGTGCAAAAGTGCAACGGTACAAATTGTCGTGTGAACCCTCGAGGCTCTTTCTCTCTCTCTCTCTCTCTCACTCTCTTTTTCCATTCACCCCATAGTGCTTTCATTCGTCAATTAATTCTCCCTTTGCGAACTCGTCTTTGGATGATCTCGTCACATGGTACAGAGACCCATCTACCTGGCCATATAACCACAGGTATCGAATTTCAACGCGTCACTACCAGACACAAATCGATAGTACAAAGTCGTGTTGTGTAAAATTTGTTTTACCGAATGGAAAATCATTCGTTGATTGCGTATTGCATCGCAAACGCTTCTCAAATGATTGCATGACACAAAATAATTAAGAAAAGTTCCTATTTTTACATTAAACATAATTTTTTTCATAAGGGATCCTCGATGCAATTCAAAATGAATGATTTTCCATTTCATCGATCTTCGAATATGTCATCAACCTCATGTACAATAAAATCAACCATTTCCAAGATTTTGCAACGACAATATTTCAGTCTAGATGGAACGTGGAATCGTCAATGAACCAAAATTCATTAACATTTTTACGTTTTTTTTCGGGTCTTAAATTAATAAATAATCAGCCAAGTAAATAATCCTAAACATCGCGACGATAGGGCAAAACATTCCCTTTCCGTCATTTCCGCAATGTAAATAGACGCTATATACGTGCGTAGTGTATACGCCCTATATATAGTAGACTGCGTAGTAAGTACGGTGCACATCCCCATATAGTATACAATAATGTACTATGTATACCATGAAAACCCACGTCCTGTAAGGCTATAGACATATCGCTCTGCTGGGACTTCACCCCATCGTTTAGTTCTCATCCTTCTTTTGCTCTCTCTCTCTCTTCACCCGCCTCCACCCCCGACTACGTTATATCCACTACACGAGCCTTTCGCGCTCTCACGTCGATCTGGAGGGAAAGAGAGCACACACGCGTTTATTGGAACTGCTGCGCCTCGACGGGGCCAAAAGTAGCCAAAGCCCGAACGCGATTTCCACTCTCTATATATATATTCGTCGTACTCGTGCACACAGGGTGGCGCAGACGAAAGTCCCTGACGCGCGCGCGTATATAAAGCCCGCGCGCGAGAGGGAGTCGCACGAGAAAACATGTAGGAAAGAACGTGGCAGGGGTTGGAGTGGAGTTAAGGGGGTCGGAAGAAGTGATGAGAGAACCCAAACGTCCTCCTAGGGTGGCGCGGACCTGGAGGAAGAGTAAGGGGGAAGGGGTGACGGGTGAAATGTACCCCCGCGGCGACTTTCCTGCGCGACCTCGTGTAATGCCGGACGCTGCAGGAAGAAGAGACCCCATGCTATATACATGTAATACGTCTATATAGGGTAGTCCAGATGTAGTAGAATGATTTTTGACGGAGGAAATTCTTGATAGCCGTTTCTTTGTACTCAAAAACTGAAACCTCGGTTTTTATGGTTTTTTTTTTACCCCTGGGGCCTCGGGTATTTCTCCTATTACCGGATTTAGTGGTGTACCGCAACCATTTTTCACTTAAATTTGACATTTTTTCCCCCAAACCTCTGTCCTCCCTGTTGCGACTGCAGCCGTTAACCCTTACTGTGTGCCATTTGTACGAAAGCACAGGGAAAGTGTGCTAAATCCGTGCCCATACAGACTTATTTTGTGATATTTGTTTGAGAGTAAACATAAAGTTCAATGTCTGGTAACCATATTCTTACTCATAGCTTGTCCAACGCATATATTACAAAAAATTAGACAGGGCGTTAACAAGTGGAGAAGAATAATGCGTTTTTGCAACTCTCTTCTTGAAATCAAACAATCAAAAATTGATAACGTCATCAATATCGTATTTTTCAATCGAAACTTCCCAATTTTTTTTTCGTGTAGGAAATCGGACTTGCAACTTTTCACATTTGCTTACCAAAAATTGATCCAACGAATAGTGACAGTGAGAAATGAACATGCAAAATCCTTTTTACTTTTTCACTCGAGATAATCGTTCCCTACCACCCGGCAGACCGCGATACTTTGGTAACAATTCCGCCAGGTGGCTTTCAGCAAAGTCTATCTCACAGTGAGAGAATCGGTGTACGAGGCTTATAAGGCATCTTTATAGCGGTCTTTGTTCCTATCCATAAATAGGGATCACAATCGGACGGATTCCAAAAAATATCCTAGCCCAAAAGTGGTTTTACCTTATGTGAAGTACCCCATACATATTCTTGTATACATATACTTATATATGGGATATAGGTTGATAAAAGACTCCGTTGAACGCTTTACTCTCGCATTACTTTCGCACACGCAGTCCCGTATGTATCGATCGGATCACGCTTCTCCTATATACGACTGCTGATCGATAGTTGAAAATAAAAGTAACGATATACGCCGCTTTTAGACCATCCTGCGGACTCCTGGATAGTATATACATGGGTATTGCGTTCATGTTACATATATCTAGATCCGTATACGTAGTACTTTACTCCCAGAATAGGATACATGTTGAACTAGATAGAGGTCCTATCGGTCTCTCTCGTATCGCTCCTATCGATTTTTATACACCGATTCACCCTCTCGGAAGGACCTGTTTTTCCCCGTGTAATCTTCTCCGACAATTACCGTATAAATCCGTTGTCTTGCCTTTTTTTTTTGTTTTCCCATTTGTACACGACGCTATATCGCGAGCAACAGCAGTGAAGACTAGAGAGGTTTGGGCATCCAATAAGATGTAAGGGAAATTGCGACAGATCAAAGCAGGCAGCACACTGTAAAATCATACTATGGCTGTGTTTATCGTCCATCGGACTGGATGAGGTTACAAACACGCGAGGAGCGTTGATAATTTCGAATCCTCGAACTAGTAGTAGTTGAAGTGACAGTCCGAGTGGTCATAATTAATTATTCGTAAATATTATTCCCCAGGTATTGAATATTGTTTAGTATTAAAAGGGTAGCCGAATATCTCAGAGATCTCTACTGAATCATTATATTTATACGAAGAAAAAGCATCCATGTGAACAGTACGAAGGTTGAGAGCCAGTTTCATACTTTTGTTTTCGCACGGATTTGTATTACAACTTCTATCGACGACGCGCGAAAAGGGGAAATCGATAGGAAGAGTGTCAGCTTTCAGTGATTTCGTTGGAGCAACGTTGCTTATTTCATCAAATAGGTATCCCAACAACGCACCTTTGATGTAGGACTCACTCGAAGGCTGCTATTGTACAGCCAGACTTAATTTTGCATTCCCGTACATTGCCAAGATCAATGGGTGGTAAAATACTCATTACCGATAGGCTTTACAGCGCGCTAAGACCCCCAAGAGCGTATTGCCTGACCGTCACGGAATACAATTGTCTACTCTTTGCCGATGATAATAACGTTCAGTCGCGACCTTCTGCAACGTTGTATCTTCATAACTGGGAGAAGAAAGCCTCGAATTTATGGGGAGAGGGGTTACTTATAGCTGTTGGTGTGTATTATGGATTTCAAAAAATTTCAACACTGGACTACAAAGGCCACTGCACCGAAGGCAAGCACCGTTTGATATTTTGGGCTCTGGTAGCTTTAAAAATAACGGTATTCTCATCTGAATGCCTTCTGTGTTATCTTGAGAGATCAAATGTATACGATTCGGAGTAACTTTGCTCGCGACACGTGAACCTATATACTGTGCGTTTAATTTATTGCACAGCTTTCTGAAAAAAAAAATCCGAGTGCTCGCCCTAATTCTTCCAATCCCGCAGTTGATAGGAAGAGCTTCACAATAACGTCAGAAATTATCTCCAAAAATCATTTTACTAGAATACTAAGGGCAGGCAGAGTATTAGGACACTAGGGATGATAGGTAGGTTGGCTGATTCTTCGAGGACATCTCTCGGTGTTCTCGGACGTCAGAGAACTGATGATAGGAAGAGCTTCAGAAAAACGTCAGAAAGTATCGTCAAAAATCATCTTACTGGAATACCAATAGACAAGTAGCCCCGCATCTGAGTCACAGCTCGGGCATTTGAATTTTCAGGATTTTGAATCAATTACCAAGCTCGAAACTGGCAATGAATATGTTGATTTTTTTTTGTCCAATTAACCGAAGAACACCTTCTTAGGTGTATCAACGATACACATGTCCACAGAGAGAATTAAGAATCCAACTGCCGAATAAATTCGAGCCGTGACTCTGGTCTCTCTCCCCTCTACATCTATATATATATATATATATATATATATATATACATAGAATTATCGTTTGGGATTATGGGATCCGCGGTAGAAAGCGAAAATGAGTGACGCTCTGCTCTGCGTCGAATGCACACAGGCGTGGCGGGCGCGCGATGTTGTGCACAGCTCGTAGAACTCGACGACGATAATTTTTCCCCGGGTTCGCAACGGGCGGTCCCAGCTCGTTGGGCCTTCCCGTGAGACGTCTATATGGATATAAATGCGTATATATATATATATATATATATATATATATAAAGCGGGTTACCATTGGTGCCAATGGCGTTCCGCGTCTCGGCGACGCGAAAACGAGGGGTTCGTTTGCTTGTCGTCCGCGAGCTCGTTTAGCGAGAGAGCATCGCGCGACACCGCGTCCAATCGTCCTTTACTTTCCCCAACGAACCAGACCAAGTATAAGCAAAAGAGAGAAAGATGAGAGAAAGAGATGGGGTTGGTGTCGTATAGTATAGCTGTCAAGGGGTGACGGTGAAGAAGACGGAGAAGAAAAAAAAAGAACGAGAAATGCGCGGCGACAAAACTCACCCTCGCATCACGTGAATATATATATTTTCCAGTACATATACGCAATTCCTCAGACCTCTCGTAGTATTGTATGCTCGGGAAATTTCTTGGCTCTCCCCGGCTTCCTTATATACCTGAAAGGAAGGACACATGAGCCACGATAGAATTCGCGATTCTGTTATTGACGCGTCGCTCTGCGAATATGTATGGATGAGTGCATAGCACTATTGGCACTCAAGGATAATATAGGCGCGATTTTCAACTCACCGATTGTTCACGCGTAAATTTTTCATTATTTGAGAATCTCCGACTGCTAGCAATTTGCTGTCGATTATTTTTCGATATCTCTCAGAAAAATCAAATTTTTTGAAAAATTGCTTATCAAATTCTTGATTCAACATTACCAAGCTGTTGCATCTGCAATGTCACCTTCCCCCCCCCCCCCCCCCCCCCAAGCTTGTGTAGAAAGTTTTAGCACGATTGCTCCGATATTGCTCGCGTCAGAAGGGCCGTACTCATATGGTTATCCAGAAAAATCAGAGTTTCATATGAAAGTTAAGCTATTATTTTTGACAAATTCAATATCAAACTTTCTTTTTTTTTTTTTTGGAACAACTACGATTATATCATTTATTTCATTGAAGCGGAGAGCACCAAACATAATTGAATTCGTGTTGAATAAACACTGTTTGATCCAGTTGAAAATTGGACAATTATCCCAAATAAATTCAAACTTCAATCAAATTTATTCTCGCTCTTTTCACTGCTATGACTCATCCGTATGAAAAAGAAAAATACAAAAATGTATTTGAAATAAATTCATGATTTCATTGAGGAAATCAATTCTAACGTGTTACATTTTTCTGATCTTTGTATCATCAAAACATTGTTTCCATAATATCTGATCCTGATAATTTGATCCTTGAAGATTAAAAAATGTAGAAAAAGTTGATACCAGTTACGAATGAACCCCAGGTATCTCTTGTAACTGTGAAAATTCGACCTTATCGACAATACAATTATCCGCGTGTGAATCAAACGTAATAATAATAAACATCGATCGGCTGAATATATCAATATCAATATTAATGAAACATCAAAACGCATCATTTATCGGATTTTTAGGTGACTCGTGGCAAAATTTCGTAGATTATAATTATAGCTACGGTTTGAAATATTTCCGGCCTAAAACATTATCAGGGTCAATTTGCGTGCTGGTTGAATTGATGAGAGTCAATTTTACAAGGATTATAGGTCGGCCAGACTCTGTATGGGAGGGTTAAAAATGAATTATTCTCGATGTGTATCGCTTCGTCCATCAGGGTGACTCACGACAGCAGCGTCTGCTAATAATAATTTAACAAAACGGGGAGCTGGTCAACCACTCTGCCGTTCGTAAAATCGTTGAAAATATGTATATACGGGTACATGAGAGGGTTGTATATCTTTCTATTCTTTTGGTTGGCGAGAACGCGGACTCGAAGATGTGTCCAACTGTGAACCGGGGGTGTATAGCGGTTATATATAATACGAGGAAGAAACGGCAAACGCGCGGTTGATGCAACTCCTGTAGATTACTCTAACGCGGCGTGGTATTTCGATGCCTGAAAGTAAAAAGGGCGTATCGAGTGGATAAAAGTATGAGATTCGTAGGCTCTTTGGGTGTTGTTTCACGTGTATATATATATATATATACACATCGCTATTTCAGCGCTTTTGACCGTTTTCTAGGTATAACGAAAAACGAAAATCCGACCTCGTACCCGCGGGCCTCATCCTAATCTGGCGAAATGTCCTTTTTGGGACTTTCCACGCTCCAGCCCCCTTCTCGCGTTTTGTGATCCTCTTCTCCCCCCCCCCCCCCCCCCCCCCCTCATGTCCTATATTTGCTCCGCGTCGTTAGTCCTCCCCCTCCCCTTTTTCTCGACCCCTCGACAACCGTTTACAACCGCGCTTTTGCCTTTCACCCTCGCATCGGGATGACACCCGCAATGAAATACGCCCGAAACACGCACGCTCTTCGTTCACGACGTGGCTTTTCGGGTCTCAAAATGCGCCTGTGCAATGAAAGATGGTTTTTTTTTATCTTGATATTCCGCCTTTTCGTTAACAAATTTTGTGAAACTCTTGAGATGATTCCATCGATTTGGGGGATTTTATTGACGAATTTTTCGATGGGAGATCGAATAAGATGGGCATTGCTAATGAATTTTGATAAATTTTTTAATTGTTACAAGAATTGAAAAAAAAAAAGTGACATTAACTTTGATGCATATTTTATGGATCTAACGTGAATTTAAGTGCATTTTTCGTCCGTCCTCCCGGCCTTTTGAGCTTTCAGGACGAATGCCTTTTAAAGAGATTTCAATGTCCAATTGTTTTAGGACAGAGAAAAAGCACTCGAAATGATTTTCCACATAAATTATCATGAATAATTATTTTGAGGAAAGAAAATATAATAAGAGATGACCATTTCAATCGTCATCGTTTGTTGTTTAAAATTTATATCTTCCGCACACAAAGATGTTTATGGTATGAAAATGGTGCATTGATCGTCGATGAAAATCGATTTTGAGTATTGGGCAATGACAATTTGACCCCTGTAAGAGATAAACTGCCTGATGATTATACAATACAAATGTCCGTAATGTCTCGAAAATTTATCGACAAATTGTGCTCAACTTTGGCACAAAAAGATTATTAATTTTTTGATTATTTCATAAATCTGGCCAATTTTCTTTTATACGTAAACGTTCAAGAATAAACGATGTCAAATTTGGCAAGAATCGGTGAAATCGTTTAAATTTTCGAAAATGTTGAGCTTTTCAAAAAAAATGTCTCTGATTGCCCAAATTTTCGTAAATTCTTGGATATCGGGCTCAATTTTTGTTTTTCTTTTCGACAAATAGATCATCATGATAGGATGATTGTCATGCAATTTGATGAGGATCGACAGGGGCACTCTAATTTGTTGAAATTTTGAAAAAAAAAATCATTGTACAAAATTCAAACCCAAAATTCAAACTGGACATTCGAAAATCTGCAAGGGAAAGAGGTCGAAGTAGTTGAACATTGCTTCCTCGTATTTTTTTTCCTAGATTCACGATGCTTCCTGCGTATGAGTAATTGAAAAAAGAAAAAAAAAAATTTTAATCCACTTTTATTAAGATATCAATAAAGCCCGAATTTTGTGGAAAGCTTAATTCAATTCGTGAGAAAATTGCACTTTTTCACTGTTGTATTCTCGTCTTAACCTAAGCGTATCAAAGTTTTAAGGAAAACTCGGGGAAAAAATAGTTTAGATCTCCATGGATCAAATTTAGAACTACTTGGTCATTTTTTTAGATCTGTGTAGATCTAAATTTTGTAAATTTGTAGATTTTAGGAGATCTTAATTAGGTCTACTAACTAGTAACGGTCCCGAGGTGTCCCCCTCCGATTTCGTTCATTTTGGGATATGTTATTCTTCATCGAAATCCAAGAGACACGTATTTTTTTTATCTGCGGAAAAACGGTTTAAAGGGTTAAAATCAATCCTCAAAGCTGGCCATCCCGAGTGGTAGTT
Source organism: Rhorus exstirpatorius (assembly GCA_963564615.1). Taxonomy (NCBI): domain Eukaryota; kingdom Metazoa; phylum Arthropoda; class Insecta; order Hymenoptera; family Ichneumonidae; genus Rhorus; species Rhorus exstirpatorius. The sequence goes on along the minus strand of OY751315.1, from coordinate 27,464,065 downwards.
TCGCAGTTTCGCATGCTTCCAGTTGAGATATTTGAATGAAACCAATTGGAGGATAATTCTCATGGCGAATAATGAAAAATGCACATTTTGTCCGATCACGCGACGTGGTTGAATGGTCAACAATCACGGGGGTTGAAAGTTATAAATTATTTATAACTAAAAAATTATTGCTCATATTTGAATGCAATTAATTTCATTTGAAAGAGCAGAAAAAAGTAAGAGATACGTGTTTTTGCGTTTTTCGATACAATGTCACATAGGGGATGATCTACCCCTATTCACGTGCAATCAAGTTCCCATTAAATTGATACTATTTTGCTTCAGTTCGTCTTATTTAATATTACAAAGCTCTTTCCAAGCAACAATTGAGAAGATTATACGCTTGGATAACATTTGGTTGCATTAATAATGACAAAAGCCATCCTCCCGAATTTCCCGACCGCCTTCTTGCAGAGTTGATTTCGCGATCGCGAAATCCTGCGGAGCCCGGTATTTCAGGAGGTTTGTCAGATCACTGGAATCGATTCTTCATTGTATAATCATTGGAATCTACGTGGATCTAAATTTTAAAAAATCGTAGATTTGCTCAGATCTCAATTAGATCACCCTAGATCTCAATTGGATCTATCCTAGATCTCTCCGTTAGATCTACTCAGATTTGAGTAAATCTACTGTGATTTAAATAACATAAACGGAGATCCAATGAAGCAATATAATGTTCAAATCTAATGTAAGGTCGACTCGAATCTACATGAATCTACCCTTGTAATATACGCAGATCTAGGTAGATTTACGATATACCAAAAATTTCGATCTACCCTAGATCAAATTTGATCTAAAAAAAAAAATAATAATAATCACTTAGATCCAAACGATTTTTTCTCGAGGAATTCTTCTTGATCGAAGAATCAATTTGTGAAATGCCCCTTATATCTTATATCAATCGCGAATTGAGCATCTCCGATTGTCAAAAGCAACGTATATTCCGTATAATATCGTCGACAAGCTCATCAGACGAGAACGATTATACACATACAAACGGGGGTGTAAGCGAATAAATGAGCGCCAGCACGAAGCCGCCCTCCCAAGAATGGGGAATGGGATTTGCATTCGTTACGCTCCGAGGACATGCGACGCGAATTTAACCCCTCTATGTCACTGCATATCCCGCTGTTATGTTGCCCCGTAGTGAACATTTTTCCGGCGACAATCGGCCGGGTTTTGCACCCTCTACCCCAAAACTAAACATCCGTTGCGCGCGAGTCGAGTCGTCGACTCGTCTCTCTACTCGCGAACATTTTGCTTGCCTCCCTCTCTCGCAATCTCTCCTTTTCTCTCTATATACTTTTTTTCTCTCGCGTTTTGGATTTTTTTTTTTCGAGCACATGTTCGAGCTATGCGGAAAGCAGCGGGGGGTCGACGATGCTCTATACGCGCGGTACAAAAAGCCGGCTTTTAGAGGGCACTGCAAACGACGACGAAGGACCAAGGGCGCAGGGGGGGAGGGGGGGGGTTTATAGGGTACAACAGGGGGTTGAAAGTATAGGAGAAGCCCGATGAGTCAAAAGCCCCTCGCGAGCTAATTCCTGCTCTTGCATATATACACATCCACGAAATCCGTCTTTAGCATTGTAATGCATATCATGGTATACCAGCGTGATAATCTTCATGAGCTTGGAAAACTGAAAAATTTGCAAGTTAAAGCGCGAAAGTCTCACAAAATTTGTTTACAAATGAGAAATTTCGTCGCGTGGGAGTCGTTTGTTTTTTTTTTTTTTTTTTTGGTTTTTTGTTCTTTTTGTTACACTTTTTGTTTTACTTTTCTTTTTTCTTTCTTACTCGGCATGCAAAATGAACGAAGAAAAAGCCACCCCCAACGATGAGACTGTCACAATTTAATTATCCGGGTTGTAAAATTTTTTGGATATCGTAAAAGACGTCGATTTACGTCACGGTGGTCAATTCGGACATTACTCGCGGTCAGGATTATTCAAAAAATGATTTTCCGGGAGTTCGAATGCATTCCATATGAATAACATTTGTCAATCTCCCTCGTCATGGATTTCTTCAATTTTCTTAGTTGATTCTTCAATTTTAAATTTTCTTGTCAACTCGTAGTTAGGCATTTTTCTTAGTCAATTTCCATTCTAAATTATAGAAAATTAAAAAAAAAAAAAGAAATGAATAACACGTGAGTTTGATGTAGATGATGTAATGATTTGTCTTTTTATAATTACGAGATTCAAATTAATATTACGTTCGATCATCAGTGATTTATTATTGCTGCTCGTTGATTTTTCCTTTCTTAATGCAAATTCGTCTAGTCGAGAACACGATAAAAGATTGATTCGTTAAATCAATGACGCGAAATAAAAATAAAAATAAAAATTGGCTGATTAATACTATTTATAATTTGTCGTAACTACATCGAATTACGAATATCGTTGGAATCGTCTCGCCTTAATTATTATTACGATCATATTTGTTAAATTACAAATTGGAGGTTCTCAATTTGATGGATCGAAGAAAAAAATAATTTTTTTTTTATCATCGATAAAAAAAATGAATGAACGGATCAAAGAAGACATAATTTTTGTTTTCACCATGTTTCAGTATTCTGAAAAATTTCAGTCATCCATCGAACAGTTTTATCGATTATCCCCCGTAAAAAATTTCGATGTCATTTCTGCTGGGACAATTTTTTTTTTTTTGTTCACCCTTCATACGTTCCGTCGACACTGCCAAAAGTGTGGCGAATAAATTCGATTTCCTCGCACTGCTCCAAGAACAAGTTTTATATTTTATTTTAAGTTAAAAAAAAAAAACATTTATTCCAACATCGACGAATTTATTTGATCAATTTTTCTCTACTCAAAAATGCCCGATAATTGTTTTGAAAAAACGACGAAATTCAGATCAGGAAATAAAATAAAAGTCCTCAAAAATTAACGTCTGAAGAATTGAATCTTCGAGAAAAAAAAAACTCTAAAAAAAAAAAGAACAATTCGACGATCATACGAGTAGTACAAAAAAAAAAAAGAATCGCGTATCGGAGGCAGGAAAAAGATGCGGATAGAGAGATAGTAGAAGAGAGGGAGGAAAAGATCCTTTCGCTCAAACTCGTTTTTGCCGATTTCTTTTTTTTTCTTTTTTTTTTTCGTACCCAAGTTCTCGAATATTACACACACGCGGGCGATCCCGCGGAGAGAGAATGCCGGACCCGCTGTGCGTAAAAGCGCGACTGGCGTAACGGGGGGTTAACTAAAAAGTATTCCACGATTACCTATATATACATGGAAACGTTTATACATATATGTAGACGGGATATATTCCATATGAGGACCAGGACGATTATTTGGACGATGAGAATTTTTTTTTTTCCCCTTAATTCGCGTATAATTCGCGCGGTGTCTTCATAAAATTGAATATTAGACGATGACAGTCTTGAAAAAACGAAACGAAACAAACAAAAACAAAACAAAACAAAAAAATTTTGCAAATTTATATATCTCGATGCGGGAGAAGTTTGGCCGAGGGAAATTTACGCTCTAAAAAACACTTTAGCTGATATCGTTCCCTGAAAATGTTTCTCGTCCCAGCATGGCGAGAAAAAAAGTTTTTTTTCTGTTTCTTGTCCGTCTCATTTTTTCACGAATTATAAACGACCGACAAAAAGTGGCAGCTTTGACCGGAGATTCTTCAATTTTACGCATAGAATTCCCCGTATGACAGCGGGAATACTAAAAGGCCTTGGAGGGATGAACCGAAGGGATATAATATATAGGACTGAAAGTACATTGCTGTGTGCGCACGCATATAACGCGGAATAGCCGAAGAGTACACGCGCGTTAGGGATATCGCAACACGCACGTACGCCCATCTCGAGGAACCCCCGCGTGCATCTCACCCTCTTTTCCGTTTTTTTTTTTACCACTTTTTTCCCTTTTTTTTTTCACGCGCGCACGTCTCGTCCCTGCAACGGCAGCGTATCTTCTCCCTGATGCTCCTGGTTGGATAACCTGCAATCCCGCGATTTCGTGCGCACCAGGAGATCTTTCACAGTTTCCCCGCGAGTTCTCGGTCCTCTCTTGCTCTCCCTCATTCTCTCGATCTCTTTTATTCTCGTCTCCTGAACTCTTCTGCTGTGACAGCGATTAGTTGGGTCCGAGCCAGGTTGAATTTCTCAATCCTCTCTTGCGAAGCTTGCACGGTTCGAGATATATATATATATATATATATATATATATATATATATATATATATATATATATATATATATATATATATATAATATATACAAGGGTTTGAATGCAATTCCCTCGTTTCCGGTGCAATCCACCTTGAATTTCCCGTCGTGCGTTAGAAAACTATCGATCGATGGAAAATTCATTATTTCGTATCGATTTTGTAGTTTTTTTTTTTTTTTTTTTTTAATACTAAAAACTCAGTGAAACTTTTAAATCTGAGTATTCGAATGCTGACTGGCGTTTGTTTAATTACGGAAAATAAAATTGATACAAATAATTCTTGGTTGAACATGAGAAATTATTGTTCACTGCCGATAATTCCGTTCTCATTCTGGCAAAAATGTAATTACATTTGTAATGCGTAAATAAGAAAAACAGACTCTAATTACATTTGTAGTTTTTAATTCGAGAAAAAAAAACGATTCTAATTACATTTGTAATTTATAATTAGAAGACAAATCGATTCTAATTACATTGGTAATTTGTAATTAGGAAAAAAAAAACTATTTTAATTACATTTGGGATTTGTAATTAGGAGAAAAATCGATACTAATTACATTTGTAATTTGTAATCGAAAGAAAATTCGATACTAATTACATTCGTAATTTGTAATTGAAATATTTCTGATTACAAATTTCAATTGTAATTACCAAGTTTGTCTTTCCTGATTGCAAATTTAAAATGTAATTAGTATTTTTTTTTCTTAATTACAAATTACCGATGTAATTACTAATTTCAATGTAATTAATTACACAAAGTAATTAGTGGTGCCTAATACTCTGATATCGCTTACCGATGTTATTATAAAATTTCAAAATCGAAAAGACAGTATTGTTTTTTTTTTACAAAATCATGGCGCGTTAAAACGCGAAGTGAATTTGCGCAACTTGCGGGGAATTCTGCTACTCTCAATGAGAGCAGTCTTACCTGGCGTTGTCAGAGACGACACGAACAACGAATTGGGGAATAAAGTTGTTCATAAAATGGGTAATTTGAAGCAATCTTTGTGAATCAAAACGTGGCTCCACAATTATAATTTGGCACCAGACAGATGCTGTACATTAATTGCCTGCTATATCGTTTTGCACCCACCGAATAAAGATTTTATTATAAACGAATTAAAAGTAGGTTCACACACAATTTTATTCGTGAAGTACTGCCGAGCATTGGGTCATTCACAATTCGGCACCTCAGATCGGCGGCTCAAACAAAACTGTAGAAATCGATGAAGCCAAGTTTGGTAAAAGAAAATATAATCGGGGTCGTATTATCGATGGAGAGTGGCAGTACCACCTGTATTATACTGTAATATCTGTATTACTTATTATTATCGGTTTTTAAAATTTTTTATGGCATTGGAAGTCTTCCCCCTCTTCAATATTACATGGGATATTATTTTTTAATGATAACAAATGCTAGAATAAAAATTCGGAGCAGTTTTGAGCTGCAGCCCTGCGACACTTTTACCATAATATTTCTTTTACTTACGAAGTAAATCAAAAAGAAAATTCCACCCCCCCCCCCTCCCCCACGAGTTGCACGATTACCGGAAATTGGTGCAATATTATTCCGTGAGAAAATAATCAAAGATTGTACATTTTTAATTATTCCATCATTATACTTTCGACGTTATTTTGTTAAATTTTCCCAGTTCGAATTCAATTTATCCGAAAATAAATATTCTCGATTCTTCGTATCTCGCATGGGGTTAAAAAAATATCCCCCCCCCGACCTGTGAAAATCTGCGAACTCGTTTAGATGGGTACGTGGTAATCCGCGTGCAACATTAAAAATCGAAATTCGATTCGAATTTCACAGTTCCGAGATTCTTGCGTTTCTATTTTTTTTTTCCTTTCCCTCATCCCCATGTGCGTGTATATGGTAGTTTATATACGGTCACGGTCGTTCCTGGTTCCGCCCTCGGAACCAAGGAGGCTATATATATATATATATATATAAATCCCAGAGCGATGTATTTTTTTTTTCCTCTCCACGAACTTGCTCTTCTCGTTACCCCCAATCCGGCTTGCGAGAGAGCTTCGCGTCCCTCGCGGCGCTTTTACCTGCGAGCAAATAGAGAAAAGGGCGAATCCCTACATATACATTTATACATATAATAGTCCCGTGTCGGAGATAGAAAAGAAAAAAAAAAGCCAGCATCCCGAAGGACTTTCTCCGTAGCGAAAATTCGCCCCAAAATCGATCCCTCTCCCTCGTTTCTCATACTTAAACCCTGCCTTTACCCCCGGGCTCTCGTACACGCGTTGTTATGCTGCCCTTTTGCGCATCGACCCTTATATCCCCACCCCCCCCCCCCCCCCTCCCTCCCTCTTCGTTCCATCCTGTTTTTCCGCGGCTTAGCCGCATCCAACCCGGAAATCGCGAGAATTTGTCCAAAGTGCTGACGTCGCAAAAAACGAAGGAAAAAAAACACACACAAAAAAAAACCTCGTATTTGTCGCTATGAAATTTTTGCGAGACCTATTGAAATTTGGGACATTGTTTTTTTGTGAAATTAAACAATCAGCTGTGAACAAAGTCGATTAAAAAAAAAAACATATCATGCAATCCACATCAAATCGATATGACTCGAATAATTGAAAATTAACATTCTCATTTCGTAAAAAATAAATCATTCTTTCATCCGGCTGAGGTTTCATCCGTATTGGCACAATCTTGAATATTCAAATAAACGAAAAATCTGATCTGCCGAATTCAATATCCCCTCCCCAACGATCGGAAAATTAAAATAACGATTTCTTCGTTTTTTCATCGAGAAAGAAAGAAGCAAAAAAAACACGTTCATTTCACGAAACTTCGATCGTAACACGTCACTCCTATATTATACGAAACAATTGATCGATGAATGCGCCTCGGAAATCGAACATGTCGCATGTGTACTGTAAGAAACGACCGCGGTCGAAAAGTAAATAAATGAAACGTAAAAGGGAAAATTCGTTGCCGGGGAAAATTGATTTTTGCCAACTAATAGACCTCTCTCGATTGCTATTGGAGTTGTTTTTAGTAATTGGGCAATCGTCGATGCCGACAGCCTCGGGTAAATACGAAAAGTATTTGTGTGTGTGTGTGTGTGTGTGTGTGTGTGTGACGACCGGAAGTGGCTGGAACGTGGAAGGGTGAGCGCAAAACGCGGGTTTGGGAAAATTTGCAAAGCGGAACTGCAGGTGCTCTGGCTAAAAGTCGTAGGCCCCTACCACTCCAAGTACTAACAATATATATATATATATATATATATATATATATGCACATATAAAAGAGCTGAGCAACAAAAGCCATGAGAAGTAGCGGCAGTTCGATCGCTAAACAAAAAAAAAAAAAAGCTTGGAGTACAACCCTCCCACGCGATCTGTTCCTACCGCGCCCACATTGTATACAAGCATACATAACGATCTATAAACACATATACAACCCATATATATTCGCATAATGAGGGGAGAGTTCCGTCAATTATCCCGAGATTATGAGAAAGTCCTCCAATATAAACTTTTTCGTTGCTCGTCCCGATCGCGCTGCTGGACAAACAGTCTTATACTTTTCCCTTCCACAGCGTATATACCACTATATATAACACGTATACATACCTATGTGCGGCTACCCAAAGTAGCTCTATTGCGGATCTACCATAGCTTTTGGTATGTTGGGGAGTTTGGCATACATAGGACGAGTATCGATCGTTTCTTGGCTTCGTCCTCAAGCTAAAGGTAATACGATGATGTTACATATAAATAGCGCTATCCTCTGTGCTATACGAATATGCGAAACATTCCGAAAATTTACGAATTTTCAATTAATATCTGATGGATACCACAAAATTCTAGAGCTCGTTTGTAAAAATACTCTTTGCGAATGTTGCTACAATTTTGTGTTTTTTTTTTCTCGTTACACTTATCTCACTGGAGCTCTAAAGAATTCTCTGATTCGAGCCACGATTCAACTATTTTTTGAGTGAATATTTTTCGAGTTCCAACATTTTATTTTCAACGACAATCGTTCGTGGGATACGTATATATGTGTGTAATTGAAACACTGAAAAAGGCGAACAACCCCGAAAATTATTCTTTTTTATTTATTGCTTCAAGCGATTGCAGCAATCCACATACTTGTTTTTACATATCTTTGCAAACATAATTGTCCAACTTTGGTCGAATCTAACGAAAGTTTGTAGGCATCAAGAAAGATATTTCAGTCTTCATGAAATCTTTCGCTCGAATGCCGAACAAAATTTTGCCCCTACAGCCTATAATCTTCGAAATGTTCCTTTGATAAAACGATATTTTCCAAATTTTCTATAACGACGATTTACAGCTGAAATGTTCACGAAAAAAAAAAAAGAAACAGCGAAAATCATAGTAGAGTAGGGTGACTGAACCAGTGAATGAACAAGCTCAGTATTTTAATTAAACGGCAGAGATACGATTCTATTATTATGAAGAATTTTGTATTCATAACGAAGTGAAAATTCTGAGAAAACATCTAGTAGTGATATTATTTGACGCTGTGAAAGATTTTTGCGATGCTATGGATTTTTTTTCGTACTTGGGGCGCATATTCATAAGAGACAGCCATGTTGTTATAACCATCTGACTGTGCATCGAATACCAGAATATTCCATATCACCTCGATAAATCTTTTTAAAAGATATGCAATAATTTTTTCAACGTTATACATTGCCAAGCTTCAATTATATTAATGAATTTTTGGTCAAAAACCCAATATTGTTTGCGATATATGGCCGTTTATTCACTGGTCCAGCTTTTTAACCTATTTCCAGTGATTGAACGAGCGCGAGCGTTGAAAAGGCTTTTCATAACCTCAAAACGCACGAGTATGCGTACGCATCTCTGGTTCCATTGTACGTTCATTCACTGGAAAGATAAGAGTTCATTCATTGGAATTTTTTTTCATTCACTGGGAAATTGGTAATTTCGTTCATTATAATTTTTTTTTACAAAATCCTTGCGAACAGGGCACTTGGAATATTTTTTTTTTATATTCTGTGAACATTGTTCTATAAGATCTAATTAGCTCATAAATAAATTCGTAATAAGTTAAATTATACGGCTTTATCGAAATAGAAAAAAGGCTTATGCGTTCATTCACTGGTTCAGTCACCCTATGTAGACGTACCAGTTGTGGCCACTTTAAGCATTTCCGAACATTCATTTACGGACAGTGTTCACATTATTGCAAATTCAGAATTGAAAAAGTGATCGATGCAACCTAAAAGGTACACAGAATCGAATTGTTATCATTTAAAACCTTTTTCTGATCATGATAAATAAGAAAATAGGAAATTATCTTGTAGCTGTCATTTTCACCATTTGTGGCCACAATTGTACTACTTTTGGTCATTCGAAGTACCAGTTGTGGCTACCAAGCTTTCAATAAGGATTGGTCATAAGCTGATGGCCACAAATAGAACAATAATCGCATTTTGGATGTATCACTTTTGTCCACCGCATATTGTTTAGGTATTTTATCTGATATATCAGGTTTTTGTGATTCTAACCCGCAAAATGATAAAATATACATTTTTTATGAGGCGGAATGACTTTATAGATAATGAGAAACCGTAGTCTTCTCATCTCGGGATCCCTTAATACTTCTGACAAGAAAACTACCAAAACTGCTCGGCGTTGACACATTTCGTCATATTTCGTTGAAATAAATTAGCAGATATTGAATAAAGGAAAATCGATATATTGGTGCGGAAACATCTTGAATATCAAAATGTTACGCTCGATTAAGTAAATATAGCCTTGAAACTTTAAAAAATTCGAGGGAAATGCGGAGTGGCCACAAACGGTACAGTGGCAACAACTGGTACGTCTACCCTATAAACTGCATAAAAAACAGGGTGACCTATTTAATTTTACAGTGCAACCGAGTAATTTAGGTCCTTTCCTAGAAAAATGACGACTTTTCCTGTACACACTGAGATTTTGACAGTGTACACTGGTTTGTTTACAGTTTAGTATTGTAAATATAAACTGTAAGAAAACTGTAAGAAAACTGTTCGCAGAAAAAAAAAAGCAGTAGAGCAGCTCGAGTCCAGCGAAGACGGTGTAGAAACTGTAAAAATTCACATTCGGCACACTGTATTTTGGGCAGTGTGTTTCAGTAAATATCGCTGTGCAATTGTTCGAGTCCAACGCGAACTGTGTTGTCCCTGTATTTTTTACTGTTTCTTTCTTTCCGTGTTCGTGACAGAGAAAAAAAAGTGATTTTTGTCAGTTGAAACGATCAGAGAGATCCTTCGCAGACGAATTATCTCAATTTTATTGCAAATAATATTGAAAACTCATGCCTCGATCGCTCTGAGGGACTTTCAGAACTTTCCACTGGCTAAAAAAGTTTTATTTTCACCGTAGCCCCGACTTGAGAACTACACGATTTACTTGACTTGACCCTCAATGTTCCTTCGCTGCATAATTCTACAACGAGTATAAATAACAATAATCTATACAAAATTGATACAAATGAACATAAAAACGACCGGAATTTGTATAAATCATATTTTTGTTTTCTGTATACTTACTTTTTGGATGAAATATCGTCGTAAATGAGGCACATGTATGCGTGTATGTGTGCAAGTACACGTATAACAAGCGCGCGTCAGCAGCAGGTAAGTGGTGAAAACACGCAAAGGGCTAAAAAGATTAGGTTATACCGTTATATATATTTGAGCTCTCTCTCGTTTCTCATGTACAACGAATCTCGCGAATCCTCCTCTCCTCCTCCTCCTCCTCGTTTATCATCTCTCTCTTCTCTCTGCTATATATTCTCTGTACCTTTGCCTATTCTTTTCGATCCTCCGGCCAATCATTTTGCCCACTTTCTTTCTCGCCTTCTTGCCCGTGTCCGTTTTTATAGCACACCGAGAGTGCCCGAATGCCAGGAGAGTGATTTTTCCTGGCTTCGTGGAGCTCGCAGTTTTACACACGGACACACATACATACGTATTATAGTATGTGCAAGCGTGTCCGAGTTCTATACGGTTGAACCTTCCGAGATTCTCGGCTACGTCCGGGCTTTAATTAGCTGGGGGGATTTCGTAAAAGTTGCCTGCTCCCATCTCTTTTGCCTCACGTCCTTTTTTTCTTCTTCTTCTTCTTCCGTCACGTATTTCCCTCGTCCCTTTTCTTTTGGAACGTCGGCGAGGGACAGGCGCGTCGATGAACGAAAATTTGCCCGTCCCGCAGAAACGTTAAAGACTCGCTACCAGAATTCTCTCCATCCCCGCGGATTTGGCTCCAATCCATATACACATTTATATTTATATATATATATATATATATCGGTATATAATAATAAATACACATATACATAGTCGTAATACGTGCTATCCCTGCGGGATAGTAATGTAAATGTACTCTATTTATATATGTTCATAGCTGAAAGTCCTATCTATAGTATTTAATAATAATGTGTCCCTGTACTAATACGGGTTATTCCGCGCAAAGTCAAGGGATTGTTGGCTTGGAACAACTTTAGAACCTTTGATTTTTCCAAGATTTTTAAAAGATATGGCACGAAGAAAATAGCTCAATATAAAAATTTTCTAAGCAAAAAGCTCCCCCCTCCCCTGCCCCGATCGTTCTCCATTTCACAGGATAAGTCATCGTGCCTGATTTTAGGGGACCCTTGACCCAATTTGGCATTGTTATACTGATATTTTCACGTACGTAGCGGATATTTTCTCGCGCGGAAACTCTGAAAAGGACACACTTTGAAGCTTCTTTGAACTCCCTTTCACGCACGCATCAATACCCTGCCGTATTTCACGGTTCTCTGAGTTATAATCGAGAAATAATCGCGTAATTTTCAATGATCGTTCCCTATAACTCTTTACGTCGAATGACGTACATTCCTGTAGAAAATTCCAAACGAACGTCAATGCATCATCATCCCAATGTGTAATTATTATACACATTTGTCAAGAAATCGCGAAAGATATTTCAACGCAGCATATCATTCGTATAGAGTACGCTGTGTATGTTCGTAGCTACGGGTAAGGGCGTTTTCTATAGATAGTGCAGATGCTATATATACACCTAAATGTATACCTTAGCGTTCGTCCCTAGGACCCACGAGCGGTAGAGGTAAAGGAAGAACTTAGTGGGTTTACACGCATATACGTTCTATTCCTATGTACATGTATGTGTACACGTAGAACTACACATAGTGGAGCGAGAGAGATAGAGAGAGAGAAAGAGAGAGAGAGAGAGAGAGCAATGGAGTCGCGATGGAAGCTTGGAAGGACGCGACACGGTGGGATTCAGGGGTGGGATGATGGTCTAGAGGGTGAAACGACGAGATGGCCAGAGGGGGCAAGTTAGACGCAGCAGCAATTCTAGCAGCGCAGTACATATATATATATATATATATATATATATATATGGATGTGTAGATATATAGGCAACGACAGCGAGGTATAAAGCGCGAGAGGGAGAGCTCTCGAACCGACGCTATTTGGTGCGAGCGAGGCAACAATATATGTTAGGTGGGTGGTTGAGGGAGGTTGGAATGGGGTGAGTTAGGTCGCGAAGGGACGCGCGCGCGGCCAGCTAAATAACGGTCTGCCCTATCTGCGTCCTTGCAAGCCCACCCTCACCTTGCTGCCGGGCTCGTTTCTACTCCCTCGTACTCCTCCTCTTCTCTTGTCCTCACTCTCCTCTCTGCGACCCTTACCAACATCCCGGGCACTTCCTCACAGCCAACACCGCGCTTTTACTCCGTCTCTCTCTCTCTCTCTCACTCTCTCTCTCTCTGTACCTCAATCTTGCTATATATAGCTCTCCATCTCATTCTCTCTTCTGCTTCAGGGCCCTCACGGTCCCTTTTGCCCTGCCGCGCAGCTCTCCGCACTCTCATATACCACGTGTCTCACACTGCGCCGTTGCGCTCTCTCCCCATTTATATATATACGCTCCTCCACCTACTTCGCCACCCTTCAACGTTCCACCTCATACTTCCGGGGGGCACCGCGCGACGCCCGAGCGAGCTTACACTGTTATATCGCGGAGAGTATATGTGGCGCCGAGGAGAAACCAGCTGAAACGCGCGAGGGAAGAATCGTCCGTTTGGGTTTCTATATACACTTTACCCTCGTGGCTTTTCGCGAGCTTATATATATGCTCGTATATGTACGTATGCGTACGTGTGAGTAACGCTAAGGAACGAGTTTGTATACATATAGAGCGAGAGAGAGAGAGAGAAAGAGAGATCCTTGCGTAATGCATGTTTCGTGCTTTCTCATCTTCCTTTGATTATTAAAATTTGGTCTCCCTGTGTGGATTTTTCACAAAAACCGTACATTCAGAATCGTAGAAGCAACGAAGAAATTGAAGATTCATGAATATGCGGTTCTTTATTAGATATCCGAGAGGCAAGATGAGCGACGAAAGATTGTTTGGTTACATGTTTTTGGTTGCTATTGTAGAAAAAGTAAATAACGGCCACGACAAAATTTTCGTTATTTGCTCAAAAGTCAAATTTAGGATTTGGATTTTGATGGCGCGGCTCATCATTTGGCTCTTTAAATGATACTCTACAAGAATCTATATATGCGCTGAGTACAAAGCTGTTGCGTGCACCATATTCATCGTTTCATTAGATTTCATACGCAAAAATTCACGCTGCCCAATCGTATAAGCATACGGTTCTCCTATAAATATTTATCAACTATTGAAATGAATATGTAATTTCTTGTCCAACGAACCTTGTCCCCCAATTATACTGTCCTATCATTGTCCCCCAATGATACTGGGTCGTCAGATGTATCATAAATGTCTTCGATTGATCTGCTTTTGGTCATCGATGCACTAAATTACGAAAACTTCTATCGAATTAATAAAATTACCGGAAGTTGCTATATCGGAATATCGCGATGAGAATGCGGTATAAAAGGATAGTGAAAGGTTGTACAATAGTGAGAATTTTCACAAAAAATAAACAGTGGAGTGAATATTCTGGTACATCCACCGCAAATCTATAGGTGCTCCATCGTCCCTCAGGCCGATTAGTCGAGTTCCACAATTTTAAATTCGTCGTATCAGCTATGAAACGAGGAGTCTGTCTGAAAAGAGATTGAATGATAGTTGGAGTTGCATGGGTGAGGGGATGCGATTTTCGTGATGCGTTGGCTAAAAGCAAAGATACGTGCATGTAACGAGGCAGGATCATTCACCAAGAGATAGAGAACAATAAGAGAGAGAGAGAGAGAGAGAGAGAGAGAGAGAGAGAGAGAGAGAGTAAAGACAGAGAGGCTGGTGGGATTTAGAGTAAAGTACCGGGCTTTAACAGTCCAGCCACGAAACACACGTACCATACAAACTCTCCCGACTGATCCAACTATCTCGGTGAGTCACGCGCACAGCCTCCTCCAGTACGAATCTCTCTCTTCCTTTCTCCCTCTCACTCCCACGTTATATATTTATGTACATGTACCTACAACGATATATTTTGTTCCTCGTCTTGCTTGCATTCGCATCTACTACGCTCCCTTTCTCTCTCTCTCTCTCTCTCTCTCTCACTGTTTTACCAGCCGCTGACCCATAAATGCGGTCGAGCAACTTTGCAGTACTCTCCCTCCTCCCTCTTTCTCTCTCTCTCGCTCTCTCTCTCACTCACACTCGTATTACGGAAGCGAACTTTTCAAGTTCCCGCGACACTGACCCACTTTGTGCGCCCCTCCCTGATACTTCCCTCCCCCTATCCAACCTCATCCTCCTCCCTGACCTCCCGCTTCACCTCGGCAACTCCTTGCTCCCGCACTGCTGCACAGTAGTTATACGTGTAGCCCGAGAGCTTGCTCAGGCTATGTATGAATGCCCGCCATGAAAACGCTCTCACTTTCCTCAGCCACGTTATATCTAACCCTCCTATAGTATATCTATATTTATGTGTCTTTATAGCGGCTTCCGCAGGAGCATTGCACTCTTTTCCCGCCGTTATTCTTTTCCCTCCGCCCTTCCGCCCTCTTCACTCCTGATGTGTGCGCTTCGCCGCAAAGACGTTCGACGCTTTTCCCCACTGCAACATCCATTTCGCTCATAGAGCCTTTTTTTTTGTGGGATTACGCTTTTTCTTTCTTCAACTTTTCGTATACACGCACGAGCCTCATCCGCGACCAACGACGATAAACGATCTACAAGGATCGTAACTTTTGACCGGAAGTGAAGTTGTTGTTTCCCCCCCCCCCCCCCCCCCCGTCACAAAGTCGTGTCCCGCAATAATGGGGATGAACTTGCGCAAACTTTCGTATACATGACGAGAGAGCGAAGTGAACGACTGAGGGAGGGGGATTTTTAAAGTGGAACTAACCATATTGACCCCTCGAACTTATAGGATGGGATTTTATTTTGAGGCTTTCGCGATCAGAGGAGACGTAAATTAAAGTTATTGCATGAGTGTACAAAAAAAAATCAAGCCGAATCAGGGGCCCTATCCTTATTGTGCGAATTTCACATTAAATAGGAATATAATTGTCGGCGTGACAGGATTTAATCAAGCTCGTGCTATAAGATTCTTTAATCAACAATGACATTTCATTCGAACTACTCGACTGTTATTAAATAATTAAAAAAAAAAACCGCTACTCTCTCTCCCCTGTATCATTATCTCGTCCACAAATTCATCGAAATTTCATGCTCATCAATCCTTTCTTCGAGGATCACTTCTATCTTACAAAAAAAAAAGCATCCATATATTTCGCATCAAAAACGACTCCCGACCACATGCCTCAGAATTTTGAGAAAATCCTCAAAATTTTCGTTTTCAACAACTTTTCCATCCACCTTTATTCATTATTTCGTCAATTTCTATTTACTTCTCATTGGACCATCGCATCCTTCGACTATCTTCAATGCACTCGCTATAATTTTTCAAGAAAAACAAAAAAATTACTCGCAAATTTCGTCCTCGTCATACATTTTTCAACATCCACATTCGTAGAAATTGTTTTTTTTTTCTTTCAATTGCCCTCGGACTTGTAAAAACGCAACGAGAGAAGAGCCGAACTATACTGGCTTCTCGGCTATATGATGCGCGAGTATATAGCATTTAGCGGAGGATATGCTCCGGAGCATATATATAGATGGCTCTCTCGATTCATCTCGATGTATATGCCGCGTGCGATGTTGAGCGGGTGCGGCTCAACGGCGAGGCGAATGAAGAAGAGAGGATAATAAAAAAAAAAAAAAAAAGAGAGAGATAGGCGAGAGAATTGGGGGAGGAGGAGGGAGTGAAAAAAAAATGACAGTTAGGAGTAACAGGCCCCCGTGAGACGGGGCAGAAGGCAGGCGGGCGGTCGAGGCGATCAGGGAATAAAAGAGAGTAAGAGAAAGACAGAGAGAATGAGGGAGAGAGGAAGAGAGAGAGAGAGAGAGAAAAGGAAGAGTAAGAGAGAAAAGACGAAGCTATCGACAAAGGCATGGGTTACACATCGCAAGAGAGAAAGAGAGAGAGAGTAAGAGAGAGAGAGAGAAAGAGCCCGGTCGGCCATCAGCAATCCTGTCATAGACAGGATGTGAGGGTCCGCGAGCCCCGGGACCGCGAACGTTATATACGCCCGCGAAGCGCGGTTCGCGGTTCTCCCCAGTTCTCTCCCTCCCATATATATATATATACATCGTCTTCGTCGTCTCATCGTTTGGCCGGAATTACGCCTGTTCGTGTATTGGCACTCGCATGTGTATGCGAGTTCTCCCGCGATCGTTGACTATACGGTAAATTATATATGAGCGCGTGAGCGGGGAAGTTGGACAAAGTTCCTGGAGCCTCGCGAAGAATTCGTGAGAGCTCCCAGGATGAGATGTTTACGATGCCCATAGCGAGCCAAATGCCAGATATACACATTGTTATATCTGTATATCATAGACGCATGAAATGAATAATGATGATTGTTAGTGAAAAAAATCATGAAAACGAAAAAAAAGGAACTTGCGAATTATCACTCATCTCGAGGCTCCCTCAATCGTGTGATAAAAATACAATCAATTTCCGAATTACCCGAATTAATAATTATTATAAATTCGTATCCCCCGCGTTATACCGGAAGACTGAGGCGAATTTTTCGGACAAAAATCAAAGTTTTTGCTTTTGACTCCTGCGAGGTAATGATAAAGAGTCTTATACCGTCGATATGTTACATTCCCAAAGGGAGTGAAAAGTCAGTTTATGATAGCGATCGGAACGTTAGGAGATGTCTCACGAATTGCATTAATTTCTCATTTCGAGCTATCTTTCACAAATTCAAAGACTGCGAAACAAAAACAAACTTTCCGCTAATTCGTTTCCTCTCCTTTGCGTCAAATACGCCTGCGCATGAAGTAGTACACGCGGCGTGCACGGAAAAAAAGAAACAGTAAAAAATACAGGGGCTGCACAGTTTTGGCGTTGGACTCGAGCAATTGCACAGCGATATTTACTGAAACACACTGCTCAAAATACAGTGTGGCCTCATGTGAATTTTCACGGTTTCTACACTTTCCTCTCGTTGGACTCGAGCTGTGCTCTGCTGCTTTTTTTTTTTACTGGAACTCATACCCAAACATACAGTGTAGTAAATCTCTCAAAATCTCAGTTAGTACACAGAGAAAGTCACGAACTGTCGAAAAAAAGAGTGAAATTAGAAATTACTGTGTGCCACATTGTAAAATTAAATAAATCACTCTGTTATTCAATACACATTCAATACTGTTATTCAATACTCTCAAGTTGAAATTTAGCGCCTGCTTAGAACCTTGAAATCCCCCCCCCCCCCCCCCCCCCCCCCCCCCGAGGTTTTTTGAGATTAATTTTGTATAGGAATTAAAACCCTCAACAAGCGTCTAAAAATCGTAGATACCAGACCAAATGCAGCATTTGAGGTTTAAATGAGGATCTCACGAGAACCTCTTAGCCTCTCCACATCCTTTATGTGATCTGAGGATGCAGAAGAGCAAATGTCGTGAGATCTTAAACCTCAAATGCCGCATTTGTCTGGTATCTACGAGTTTTAGGCGCTGGTGAGGGTTTTAATTCCCATACAAAATGAACCTCTCTCATAGATCCTTTGCAGTTTGCGTACAGTAAAAAAAACCAGCGGTCATACGTGAGTTCCACAGTTAAATTTTTTTTTACTGGGAACACTGATGTATTTACAATACTAAAAACTGTAAATAAATCAGTGGACACTGTCAAAATTTCAGTGTTCACAGGAAAAGTCATTATTTTTCTAGGAAAGGACCTAAATTACTCTGTTGCACTGTAAAATTTAATAGGTTGCCCTCTCTTTTTTTTTGTACAATTTATTCTGTATACAGAATAAATTGTACAAAAAAACAGAGAAACAGAAACAGCGAAAATTATAATTTTCGCTGTTTGTTTTTTTCCGTTTTTTTCTTTTCATTGGCAAACGAAAGTTTGGTAAAAAGCCAGGTGAAAGCGAAATTAGATGTTTAACATGTTGAGGAAAGGAAGAGAATGAGAGATAGAGAGTGATCGAAGAAGAAAGAATGCCTGATATGTGTGTTTTGCGTGATTCGAAATGATCCTCGGAGGTATCGGAGGAGAAGTCCCAGGTATACTCGATCCTCGGGAACCCCACAACCGCGGACCCCCATATAGTCCCATACAGAGATCTATTCGATGCTACGAATCCATTTGTATATTCTTCTCTCGCTATATATGAGCTCGCGTACCGCGCGATGAAAACCGCGGGTGTTCCTCTCATACAGCTGTTTATTATACGCGGTTATATAGTAAAATCCGTCAGGGCGGGGAAAAGATCCTTGGCTACACCGTAGAGACATATTTTATGTACTACTATACGTCCATTTTGTAGACGCATGTATAAGTCGATTGCTGGCAAACAAAAAGGCGTAAAATATGATTGAATCCTCGAAACTGACGCATATCTCCAGCCCTTTTCCTTACTATATAGCCGTTGAAAAATGTTTGTGCTTTTACATATATGAGATGAGATACGACTATATTTTTTATGCTCATGCACGGTCACGTGCTTCGAAAAGCCTGCGTACTTATTTATACGCGACGAAACTCTTGCCACGTACGTGCATATATATATATATATATATATATAAGCTCACGCGAACGTGTCACAACGCGGAGGCTGCGATTTTCATTTTATTTTCCTCCTCCCGCGTATCAGCGCCAGTATACATTGGAATGTGCAAGACTATGTATGCTATTCATCGAATAGCAAAGTCTTTTGTGTATTTGATAGTTGATTCGGTTAGGTGCGGTGATCGAGTGATCGAGGAAAAAGTAAATGGATAATCGTGTTACGAAAGTACAGATCTCAAAGTGTGATGAATATCTTCAACGATTCTGAAAATCTATTGATCTTCAACCGCGGCTAGAACATCGTGGATATTTCCAATCTAAAACTCAATTTAGTCATCAATGATTTATTTTTTTTTACTTTTTTATCAACTACATCGCAATTAATCTAGCAATTGTAATCTGCCACCAAACAAAACTCCGTAAAGAATTCATCGTGTACATTCGATCGGTTGATTCGTCCAAGATGAAGGTACATATAGTGATCGAGTGATCGTTTGTAAAGTCGATGATTCATCAAAGTCCGACGAATCTTTAAACAATTCTATAGTTCGAATACCCCCGATAAATAACTTCATTAACTCGTTTATCAATTACAGCGCAATAAATCTAACAATGATAATTCTCGTCCCAAAAAAATACAGAAAAAAACTTTTTTTTTGTTATTTGATCGTCGTTTCAGCTGGGAAGAAGATAGTAATCGAATGAAATGTGAAAGAAAATCGTGTTATAATGACGCTTAGAGCTCAATGAAGGTACAATAAAACAGTCTGTTTGGTCGTCGTGAATATTCCTTATCAATAATGAATTAATTTACTCGTTAATCAGTATTATTCATCGGTTACATCGCAGTTGATTTGGCAATTATAATGTCACACCAAACAAATCCCGAAAATTTACAATAACAATCACCAAATAAAATTGGGGACCCGTGGTCGATAATCACGAGTCATCAACAGGTGAGGGGGAGAGAAAAATTAATATTTAATGCTTTGAAAGAAAGTTGTGTCGGTGAATCGCATCATCATTTTGCGGTATCCGCTGGAGCAACGAAACCATACTAGTTTTCATATGTAGCTCACACACACACACACACACACTCACGAGCTCACAGAGGCGGTTCTAGCTGGCGCTGATGTTGCCGTTCGTGTTCGTGTCTCTGAAAACGCAAATGCGAGCATCAGGGCACCCCAGGACAACCGACAATCTTCGTGTGTGTATATGGGTGTGTGTGTGTGTGTGTGTGTTCGCGTGCGTGCACATATAATACAGGAGCGATGAGAACTCGATGCGAGAAGAGAATCGCGAGGGCCATCAGCGCAACCCAATACCCACCATCCGTATATAACCGTATAATACACACCATATATACCCTACACACACACACACACACACACACACACACACACACACACACACACACACACACACACACACATGTATGTGTATGTCATATATTCATCTTACTATTCGTACATAGACTTCTGAGAGCCAAAAAGGGCGTATCTCGCATCATTCTATACATTGAATGACCGGGACAAGCCCTTCAGACACCGAACAGTCGACATTATATACGACCCTAACTTATAGCGAACTTGTTTTTTTTTTTTTTTTAATACATACGTGCTTCATGCACTGGGGTCCTGGGGTGATCCGTAGCCTGATTTTTCATCTTAACTTCGCCTAAAATTTATTCCAATTGGTTCTTCGCGTTTTCTCGATCGATCGCAAAATCGATCAACGACCAGCCCATATGCCTCTCATACTTTCGACAAGTTCATACTATTCTCATCCTATATAACTTTTTCAATAATAAATCCATCGACTGACAACTTTCGTGCTAGCTCAAATGCACATTGATAACTCATTCCACACACTGATTTCAAAAGATTGTAAACCGACGATGTGGACATCAGGCAGTTGCAGAAGCAAGTGCGCACCCCAAATTATTCTTCCTGTCACTCTCAAACTCCCAGTCGATTTCCTACTGCTACAACGGCTGTTGTTAATTAAAAAGTGGACGTATGAAAAATCAATTTTTTGCAACAACGCCGCGTTTTTCATCTTGATTCATCTTTGAAGGAGATGAAAAAGATGATCGAATTTAAAAAAAAAAAACCTCCCAAGCGTGTTTCCTCGGCGAGTTATGAATTTCTCAACTAATATCCCAGTTATTTTGCAACTATATATAAGCCGCGTTGCACGACAATTCAAGTTTTTTTTTCTCTTCCTTGCACTCGAAATTAATTTTCCGCCAACTTTCAAGCTCCCAGTCAATTTTTTTTTACTATATTAACACGACCGTTGTTAATTAAAAAGCGGAAGTGTAAGACCCCGAGAAAACGCAATAGTGGTCGAAATTATCACCCCTGCCTTACAAATTTTCACCGACTATCTTGACCGTGAGAAATCCAAGGATTTTCGAGAACTCATGAGAAAAGCAAGACTCCTTTCATTATCTTTCACCCCTTTTGGAGGATTTATCCCATCCTGTGGGACATTGAAATTTGGAAAAAGCATGACTCGGTTAATCTGCTGAAACGTGGAGTGTATACTTCTCGTTGGTTAGTACATATTATTTCTGGGATAATTAGGGTAAACGTCTGAGACATCGATTTCTAAAAGCCCGGAGGAAATTTTTTTCGAGGGTGTCGCATGTCGCAAATTGGCAAGAAATAGCCCTTTTTGATTTTTCGATGTATCAACACGTATGGTCGCTGCTCCCATTTATATATACATGCATATATATATATATTTACATATATACTACATATACATACTTTCATACACATAGTACATACTGTACTATAGTTCACTGTAGACATTATAGTTCACTACAGTATATAGTACTTTATAGTACTGCAGAATACTATAGTACATACTATAATACATATATACTATATATATGTATATGTTGTATTACATAGTGCTATCCAGGGCTCGCCTTTGTGAGAAACGCGTTGCCTGCTTGCTGCTGCTGCTGCTGCTGCTGCTGCTGCTGCTGGTTGCGATGTTTCGCCCAAGCCCTCTGGGTGCAAGCCTGCACTCGCGTTTTGCTGCTGCACACGCTGCATGCACAACGAGAAAGAACTCTCGCGATGGTATGGGATGGGGATGGGGAGACGAAGAGGGCGAGAAAAGAGAACCGAAGAGCACAGAGTCTCGGCAACAGCAGCAGCAGCAGCAGCAGCAGCTGGTCCCCGGTATATATGCGTGCGCGACACTTCAACTCAACTCGCGAGACCCGCATGCTGTATACACGCTGCATATTCGTGCCTCTTCTCCACTCTCTCAATTTTTCTCTCGCTCTCTCATTCTCCGCGCTTCCCCGGCGATCGTTGATCGGCTCTCTTTATACGATGAAATATCGCGGGACGAAGGGGGTGTTGAGAGCCAACTCTCTCTCTCTCTCTCTCTTTCTCTCTCTCTTTCGCTCTCTCGTGTTAATATGGATTGCATGTGCACAACGAAACGGTGCATGAAGTTTTGCGTATGATGCGACCCGCGAGAAAGACCCCGAGGTACATTTCATATGGATATATATATATATGTATATATACCCGCGTCTATGCACAATGCACATCTGCCAGGGAAATTTCTCTAGACGCACGCACACAAACACACACACGGGCGCGCGCGAACGCACGATCGATCGAGTCGAATCTGGCTCTTCTGTTCATTTTATTCAAAATCATTCTTATGAATCTTCGTCGTGTCGTAGAAAAAAATGAAATCAGTTTGGACCATGGGATTTTGTGTAAGAAAATTCATTGGTTCGTGACAATTTTCGATAGCGTTTATTCGTTCTTTGACTATTCAAGAAACAATTAGAAAAAATTTTTGCATTAAATATCGTTATTAAAAAAAAAAAAAAAAAATGGAGATTCGCGAAGGCGTGTTTTACGATCGATTATTCAGTCGTAAACGTTATTTTTAGTATATTAAAAAAAATATATTATCATTCACGGCCTCGTTCGTGTATGAAATTAATTTTTGTGGAAAAATTGTTCGAGAAACGCGAAAGAACTCACAAAATTGTCCTTCTTGAGTCAATAGAAATTTTTTTCGTAACGAAAATACGAGAAATCTTGACACCGTTCGTCGATTCTGTGAGACCTACGTGCTTTTAGTTCTTTAGTTTTAAAAATTGAATTTGAAATTTTTTGATTAACGGGAAATTTCGCTGAAAATGTGGAATCTTTTTTTTCTATTTGCGATCTAATTTTTAACATCGAAACCGTGAACTTGTAATGCATTTTTTTTTTTTTCGTTTACGTATTCCTGGACCAATAAAAAAATTATGAATTTTCCATCGAGCACTTGAATTTAAAATAAATTGTCAATTTTTTTTTCAACCGAATTTTCCGTACCGAGTCACATTGTATACATTTTTTTTCGACCAAATTTCTGACGCCCAATGAAATTTCATACGATTGAACGGTGACTAATCGTCGACACGAGGGGGGGGGGGGGGGGGGAGAAGATTAGATCGGTGACTGAGGAATCCTCGCGGTCGTGGTTCCCATCCGGGAGGGGGGGTTACGAAAACGCGAATGAGATACGAAACTTATAGTCTCGGTTGAAACCTTCAATACCTCGGATTATAACACGACAAAGACGGTCCCCGCCGTTTTTGGTCCTCGTCAGCCGTTCGCACACCCAAAGCTAGCCGACCAAACGAGCGCGTGTATAATTTACGTTTTTTTTTCTTTTCTTCATTTTTTTTCTTCTCTCTCTCTCTCTCTCTCATTTCATTCGACTCTTCGCTCGGACCAAACTAATTATTCGGCCACGGCGATTCCCCCTCCCAGTTATCAAAAGCCATTTCCCAAAAATCCCCCAAAAGTTCAATCAATTTCAGATCAATTCGTTATACGGAAGAAAAAAAATATCAATAAACAATTAGCGACATTAATAATTGACATCACTACATTGAATCGCTACAGGAAAAAAAAGAATGTTTGGTCAATTTCACTGAACGACTGCAGCGTGGCTTTCGTGGATCTAATTTTCACAAGATCCGCAATAAAAATTACTCAAAAAAAAAAAAAACACTGCAATAAAATCGACCACATTGTTTCTTTGCTCCAAATACGGCAATTAAAAGTTATAGCTCTACGTTCGATAAAACCAAAAATCAATTAAAACAATAATAATAATCCCCTTGTAATTGAATTGAAATACAATTGACCAAAATTCTTCATTAAACTTCCTTAAAAGAATTATAATAAAAAAATGAAAAGAAAATCCTATCGAAAGTTTTGAAAAAAAAAAAAATCCCAAATCGTTCGATCCCGCAGTCCTCTCGTCGCTCAAGCTCGAATTCTTTCGACACGTATTCACCGGAGGAGATGCAAATTCCCACAAAAGCGAAGTATCAAAAAAAAAAAAAAGCCAATATCAGTACGGGAGGTCCGAAAGACAAGGTTACCTGTACAGAAAATTCATATTACATATATACGTATATATATGTCGTCGGGGATCGGTGAGGATGATGGGGAGGTAAAAGAGAATCGAGGAGTATAGGATGACGGAGGAATATGAGAGCGTAGGACAGAGAGAGAGTGCCCACGCGTTGGGGAGGAGGCGCTGAGGGAACGTTCGAGGCATCCTCTTTTTAGAAGACCCTTAACCCTGCGGGTGACGAGCTCGGGATACCGTACGTCCGCGTCCATCCGCTTGTTCGTCCATCCATCGCATCGCTCTCTCCACTTGCACACACGTATACATGTCTATAGATTGAAAACAAAAAAATACATATATACGCGCGTATATAGAACTGCACAAAGCAGCAGCGCATCGGGCACAAAAGGGTTCATGGGGAGCCGCGGAGTCCGAAGCTCGCGAGACTCGTGGATAGGGTGAAGGGCAGGGAGGAGGAGGAGGAGGAGGAGGAGGAGGAGGAAGGGGGAACTTATAACCGGCGTCGTACTCGTGGTTTTCTCGCGACGCGACTAAAGAGAGAGAGAGAGAGAGAGAGAGAGAGGGATGGCGAGTCCGAGGGGTGCGGAGGTGAACCACGGAGAGGAAAAATGCAATGAGAGAAAAAGAGAGAGAGAGAGTGTGAGCAAGAGAGGGAGAGAGCGAGAGACCATCATCGCCATGTAGTCATATATATATAACGGCAGCAGGAAGCTCGCGCGATGCGTGACTCACCCGCACATGGAACGAAATTCTTATATACATATATATATATGTACGAAAACCACGCGCGGTTCGCGTTCGCGCGTTGAGCTCGTCTCTCGTTCATTTTCGCTCTCCTTCTCCCTCTCCCTCTCTCTTTCTCTACTCGCATTCTATTTCTCAGTCTCATACAAACGTGGGTAATAACCCACACGAATACACGGTTGTTTAATACCTCGCTCCTCCCCTCCTCCTCCCTCTCCTCCTCCTCGATCTTTGGTTTTCCGCGATCTTTCTGCCGTTTGCACTTTCTCTCTCTATCTCCCTCGCGCGATTTATACGCATATATATTGCATATTTAAATATATGTATATAAATATTCTCCCTTGGTCGTGTTGGAGCTCTCCCCAGCTCGTTATTCTCCCTCCCTTCTTAGGGTCACCACTCTCCCCTCCCCTCGCCCCATCCCCCTTTCTCGCGGTCTCGCGAGCGTTGAACAACTTCGTCGTCGTTTTTGTCGCTGTTTCTCGCGCTTCTCGCTCCTCGTGCGTCTCGCGGGAGTGCGTATACCAGATCGCACTCCCCGCGCGACCCCAACATCCCGCGTACACACGCCTCGTCACACATTCACGATTTTATTGCCTGTACGTAAGCTTTCCCCCCCCCCTCCCCTCTCGCCCCTCCGGTGCATACATACACATTCCCCTTGCTCTCTCACGAATATCACCCGCGGACCCTTTGTCCGCTGCCATCACCTCGCGTTATTTCACGCACTCCCTCGCGCGTCAACGTATGCGACCATGTGCGGCATACCCACACGAATGGAGAGAAATGACGAAAAATAGGGAGTGAATGAGGGATATGGATTGTTAAGACCATCCAACGATGGTTAGCGCGTGTCCATCGGTAACACGAGGGCACACGTGAATTTCACATTGATGTATATATATATATATATATATATATATATATATATGTTTATGAGAATATAATGTTGGTCCATTGCATCGACGTGACGCGTGCATATTATGTGCACAGCACTAAACACATCCAGTTCGCTCTGCATAGGTCTATATAATTGTGTCTAGATATATCCGTGTATTATTATGACCCCCTTGCACGCGTATAACAGTTAGATCGCGTTTCCCGCACGATTGATTCTATTTGCATGGATTTTTTTTTCGTACGATTTGGATTTTCGTTCTTAGAGATATATGAATCCCCGCGATATGTGATGTGTATATATATATCGGTTCTCCATGAAAATGCTTATTGGGACCCTAATGGCCCAGAGTCTGTTTCATCAGGGAATGGGTATTATAAGATCGCGGAAAAGAGAGACGAATACCCCCCGAAGTTATACTTAGCCCTTTGTATATCTATATGAAGGCAGATCTGGAATGGAAAATAGGAAAAAAATAATAATATTTCCTCCAGAGGACCGATTTCACGATTGACTAAATATCGGAGCTCAGCATGCGGTTTCGATAAATTTTTTGCCTCTTCACGAAATGTACTACGGCGAATGGAAAAATTTCGCGTAGGAGAGATTAGGGTACAATAGGGGGTACGGTGAGCCACATTATATTTCTCGGAGGTTAGTGGTGCATATGTATTGAAATTGTTTGCTTTAAGCACTGAGGTTAATTGAATTTTGTCAGACCTACCTTGATTTTCTTTACTGCTCGTGAAACATTGATAAAAATGATCATAGATTTCGACGGTAAAAAAAAAAAAAATTAGGGCAGACGTACCGGTTGTAGCCACTTTAAGGATTTTCAAACATTCATTTACGAACAGTGTTCACATTATTGAAAATTCAGAACTGAAAAAGTGATCGATATAACCTAAAAGGTACAAATAATCGAATTATCATCATTTAAAACCTTTTCTGATCATGATAAATAAGATGTATAGGAAATTATATCTTGTAGCTGTCATTTTTACCATTTGTGGCCACAATTAGGAGTATGGATGATTTTTTTTTTTTCAATGTAGAGTAGAGTTTTTTTCATAATGTAGAGTAAGTAAAAATAATGAGCACGTATTTTTTATTTTTAGTTAAAAATGACAGATGCGCCTGTTATAGGCAATTTAATTTCACGGATTTTCATATATATAGATATAGCGTAACATGTGTGAAGTCATAATGTTATATTTTTCAATTTGTTATATTAACGGCAATTTTCATTCAAATAAACAAATAAAAAATACGTACTAAATGTTTTTTCCTAAACGACCAGATTTTGAAATAAAAAAAATTTCATTTATACTCCCAATAGTATACTATACTTTTGGTCATTAGAAGTATCAGTTGAGGCCACCAAGCTTTGAATTGGGATACGGATGTGCTACAAACCAATGGTGGAGTTTTAGACAATCAGTGACGACAGACTCGAGTTAAAAATAGTTATTTATTTGCGTCATAAACATATTACTGAAGTGGTAAAAGTGTGCTCTATTTGTGGCCATAAGCTGGCTACAAATAGAACAATCGCATTTTGAATGCATCACTTCCGGTCACTGCGTATTTTTAAGGTATTTACCCTGATATGTCAGTTTTTTGTGATTCTAACCCGAAAAATGACCTTTAAGTGAAAAAATATCAATTTTTGATGGGGCGGAATGACTTTAGATATGAGAAACCGTGTAGTCTTCTTACCTCGGAATCCCTTAACACTTCTGATAAGAAGACTACACAAGCCGCTGAGCATTGACACATTTCGTCATATTTCGTTGAAATAAATTAGCAGATATTCAATAAAACAATCGAAAGTATAGTGCGGTAACATCTCGAAAATCGAAATATTACGCTCGATGAAGTGAACGCAGCATTGAAACTTTGAAAAAATCGAGGGAAATGCGGAGTGGCCACAAACTGGTACAGTGGCCACAACTATGGTACGTCTACCCTATATCAGCTGAAGTGATTAAAAGTTATATGTACTAATTATTTAAAAAAAAAAGTTATTGATTAATTCGATGATTATGAAATATCCGTCGATAATTCTTAATCATTGATTATTTCATAGTATATGCAATTATTTCTTCGTAATTAATATTTCGGCAATTAAAAAAATAGCTTCTTTCGTTACGAATAGAGCAGTTTGAAATTTGGATCACCATTTTGATTTTGGGATACTCTTTTGCTCCGAGAAATTGAAAAGTAAGAGTAGATCAAATAGTCCAAGCTTTTTACTTGATTCAGATTTGCTCGAGTTGCTCCAGGCATTTAAATTTTATAATTAATTATTGAGTTATTAAAAACGATATTCAGATCAATGAGTCTTCACCATTTTCAAAATAGTCCCAATCTCTGCGAAACGTGGATTCTTTGTTTTTTGTTCAACACCGGATAGACTTTTCCACGTGATTTAGTTTCTTCAGCAATATACATCCGTTGAACACGCTGCTATAATAACAAATTTCGTCTGGTTTCGTGACTTTTCGTGTCACCAAGAACAAATAAGAGAATTTAAAAAAAAACACGAAGAAAATAACGAAATATGTCTCGGTAGATTTATACATTATAACGCTCCGATTTTCGTTGAAGAAGAGGCCAGGGTTTATGACACGACATGAGATTCGCACCGATCTACGATATCGCGGCGAGTCTCGCACGTGAAAATCGTCAGCGATAAATATCCGAAACGAATCGTGGACGAAGGGGAAAAAAATGACACGAAAAAAAATGTCGATTCACCCTCTCGAAAAGAAAAAGGGAAATCAACCCCTTAATCTTGTTAGAGAGGGATATGGGGCACCGTTTAGAATTAATAAAAAGGATTTGGAATCATGAAAAAAAAAGTTTCATAATAATTCGTCAGCAGGAATATATGAATGATAATTAATCTTAATTACTCGAAAAATCTCATCTTGGAAAAAGATGAAAAAAAAAAAAGAAAATTCCGGTAGGCATAAATCCATGAGCCACTGGTAATTTCCAGGAAACAAAAAATAATGAAAAACAATTTGTTTCAATGGAAAATGAACAAAGATTCGTCTGCCGCAAAATGCGTCTTCGATCGATAAATCCGCGGTATACTCGTCGAAAAGTCGCAACATGATGTCATCATCATCGAGCTAGGAGAACGCAAAAATAAATCCCCCCCTAAATGAACAATCGATGATCGAGTCAACAAAGTCCATGCACGAGCCATTGAAATCCCGTAGGTTACATATACAGCGGTAGGATTCTGCGAGCTCATGCGTATACACAGAACCCGGAGGCGAATCGCCGAAGGAGTGTATTGTGTGTGTGTGTGTGTGTGAGTGTGTGCGCGCGAGGTTTTGGCGAAATTTGTCCGTTTTCCGTCAGGACGCGCGGAGCGTGGCGCGGTCGCGCGAGTGAATTTAGGGTGGCACACGGAGGACTAATAACAAACGGGCCGTTGGCCAATGTATATATATATATATATATATATATGTATGTGTGTGTGTGTGCGTGTGTATCCACAGGCTGGGGTGAGTCGTCAGGGATGGCGGAGTAGAGAAGTAGGAAAGGCTCGGGGGGTTGCAGAGACATCACGTGCATATAGAAGAGCTGCGGGATACTCGTTGGTGCGCAATAAGAAGGGATCTCCGCGGCAAAACGCGCGAGAGAATCTCTCTCTCTCTCTCCCTTTCGGTCTCTTTCAAAATTGGTAGTTGAAGAAGGATAGAGAACATAGACGCGAGAATACAGAAAGAGAGAGAGGGAGAGAGAGAAAGAGCTAGAGAAGCATTTAGAATAGAAGGAGATGGGAGAGAGAAAGAGAGAAAGGCAAGGAAATTTAGACCAAACATAGAGGAAGACAGATAACCAAAAAGGAGCGGAATTTAGGAGAAAGAGAGGAGACGGGAGTGAACGAAGACCAGAGAGAAAGAGGTAAATAGGAAAAGCCTGAGGGAGAGGAAAATTACGAAGGGAGACGAACGGGGAGTGAGATGGAAAGGAGGAAGCGAAATTTAGAAGAGGGAGAGAGGAATACATTGGAGAGCAGGAGCAAAAAAACGCACATTTAGAAAAGAGTAAGGTTCATGGGGAGAGCAAGAGAGGTCGAGGGAGATGGAAAATCGCGAGAGGTCGAGGGGGCCAAAGTGTCGGAGCAGGGAGGAGGAGGAGGAGGAGGAGGTGAAGGAGAACGAGGGTGAGACTCGCACATAGCTCAGTAGGTGTGGGAGGCGCAGGAGAGAAGTGAGTGTGAGAGAAAAAGAGAGAGAGAGAGAAAGTAGAGAAAGATAGGGAGTGAGAGAGAGAGAGAGACCGTACGGACGAGGGAAGGCGGTGACCCGCGGTGCCTGTCTGCTGCTGCTGGCCGCGTTTTCAGACCCAGCACAGCGAGAGAGGCTCTCCTCTAGCGTGTTATGTAGCGCGTGGGGTGGCGTAGCGCGGACGCTCTCACATAGCAGCAGCGGGAGAGCAAGAGAATTGAAGAGGAGAGCGAGGGAGCGTAAGGAGAGAAAAAGAGAGAGAGAAAGAGAGAGCAGGAGACCCGACGTCGTAAAGGCGCGCCGAGGCGAACGGACAAGCAGCGGGCGCGCGGGAGGAGATGAACGTGGAGGAGGGTCGTGAGGGAGAGATACCCTCTTTCTCTCTCTCTCTCTCTCGCTCTCTCTCTCTCTCTCTTTCTCTCTGGCTTGGCGAAAAAGGGGGACGACAGGGTGGCTCGCGCTCGGCACACACGAAGAGAGAGAAAGAGAGAGCGGGTGAGCTCATGAGGGAGTGCGAAGGTACAGGGAATGAAAGAGAGAGAGAGAGAATGGAGGTAATTTGAGCGTCACACGCTGAGCGAGAGGAGCCGCGGCAACGAACGAACGCCAGGGCAACGTCTATGTGCTACATAAAGAGCCCCAGAGAGCCAGCAGCACAACGAACGAACGAACACGCCCGTCTCGCCTCTCAACTGCTATCCTCTCCTCTCTCTCTCTCTCTCTCTCTCTCTCTTTCTCTCTATCGCTGTCTCTCTTATATGTATCCGACCCATCTCGCGGAACCTATACGACGCTCGCGCGAAACCCGCGCCATGTACAACGCGTCCCAAAAGTCCTCTCGAGAGATAGAGGACGGCGGAGACGAGAGACGAGTGGAGACGACCGCGCGTGGACCTTATCTACTCTCGTCTCGTCTCCCTATACCATCCCATACATACATATGTGTATAAATCTCTATGTGTCCTCGTGTATGTGTATACATGGACATGGTTACGGTAGTATAGAGAGATATGTGCACGTATAACTTCTGCAGGAAAGAAGGAAAAAAGTATATATATATATACATATACACACATATATGTATATATATGCGGATGTGCGTTATTCTTTCCTTGCCTCGTGCAAGTTGTCACTCGCCATGCGAGTCGCGACCTCGCGGACACCGTGGCCGCGACGAAAGACAAGAG
This sequence comes from Rhorus exstirpatorius, assembly GCA_963564615.1. Lineage (NCBI taxonomy): Eukaryota > Metazoa > Arthropoda > Insecta > Hymenoptera > Ichneumonidae > Rhorus > Rhorus exstirpatorius. The sequence continues at coordinate 27,432,227 of OY751315.1, read as the reverse complement.
TTTTCGGCACGATATATATATATATATATATATATATATATATATATATATATATATATCGTCGCATCATGTCCTTCACTTCCTGTGCTAATACTTTCGTGCAAAGTACAAATTGGGTACATATGTATGTATACTTATATAGCATGGAAGTCGCTATATAATTTTCCGGACCTTTTCAAAAGAGTCTGCAGTACCAAAGATTTTTCCTCTTGCCGAAATCTCGACAAGGTGTTTTTTTTTTTTTTTTTTTTAATTATGAACTCACAACTCGTTTATACTGGCACTTCATTCAACTTCATTGTATCAATAGAATCGCGGCAGCGTCTTGACGCCAATTAATGCAATGTACATTGCGCGATATATATTAGGTATGCATCGCCGAATATAAGCGTTATTTGCCTAGAAAGAACAAGCGAATTCTATAAATTCACGACGAACTATTACGGATTAACGAAATTTTTGATAACAATCACGAGGGGGAGATATCCACGGCGCCATACGTCTCGACAGTGGACCCCCCCCCCCCCCCCCCACCAATCACGGACCATTAGAAAGATAACTTGACGAAGGGCAAATGTAACTCTCGCGATTATTTCCGCGGGCATGTTGAAGTCCAAAAAAAAAAAAAGAAAATAAAAAAAATCAATGTTCGCAGAGACTTATAATGAGCGTGAGGCAGAACGATAAATCGTGATCGCGTGTGAAAACGTTGAAACTCGAATTGGAATTGAAATTGCAGCTTACTTTACAGGCTAGCGAAAAATCGAAAATTTCATCCAAAATAAAAAAAAAAAAAAAGGTGAACTCGAGACTTTAACGAGATCATAAATTTTGGCTACTCCCCCGACTATAACTTTAGTACAGTTTTGAAATTTGTAGACGTCAATTTTCACGGATCCTAATCAAATGTGAGACGAGAATTCGTAATTATTTTTTAATAAATTGTTCCCAAGGGTCCACAGCCGTTGTAAATTCCGATAAAAATTTACACGTTATGCGTCACGATCATTAATATTCATTATTAATGTTATTATTATTATTACTAGGGTTTACTGTATTATTTTATTTTATTATATTATTTATTAATATATTAAAATATTATATAATATAATATATAATAATATTAATAATATTACATTATTTAATTAGTATAACTAATTAATCTAAACACGAGTTACGCATTCTTTGTGGTAATTATTTTTTTTCATTCCGATAAATTTTCTATCGTTCCACCTGCGTCAACCTTTTGGCTCCTAAAAACTTACGCCCTCATCCTTTTCCCATAGTTACAAGTTACAGCTGTCCAAAAGTCGTCGAATCCCTTGGAAAATCTTCCTTATTCCCCAATACATTTTTATATGATTGCGCGAGAAACCGATCGTCTCTTTTCCATTTTCATCGTTCTCTTTCCTTCGTTCGAATCAATTATGCCCGGGTATACTCTCGTTATCTCGATTTAAGTTTCTTAATTTCGTACAATGTGGATACGATAATATGTCGTATAGCGTATATAGTGCAAGTTGGTTAGATTACGTGGCTGTCGAGCTTCGGGAGAGAGAGAGAGAGAGAGATAGAGAGAGAGATGCTGGAGAGGATTGATCGCGCAGAGAGGCTCTCTCGTTCGCGGCTCGCTCCTGTCTCACTCAAGAGAGAGAGAGAGAGAAAGAGAGAGAGAGAGAGAGAACCCGGCGCTTCTCTTCTCGCTCCAAAAGTTTCACAGGGCCCGACGTAGAGTTGCTGCAGCAGGCTGCAGGCTGTCGGGTGCGAGAGAGTCTCGGTCTCTGGCTGCCTGCCGCCTGCTTGTTCGCCTGCCCGGTCGCCGAGTTGTACGTGTATCGGGTCGGTATCGAGGCGGAACGACGAGAGCTCGCGAGACAGAGTGAGAGAGATAGAAAGAGATAGAGAGAGAGAGAGAGAGAGAGAGAGAGAGAGAGAGAGGGAGTGAGAGAGAAGTCCGCGGGTTATATCTACCGCGATCCTACGCGACGTTCTACAAGGCGATTCAAAAACTTTGACGTTCAGTCTTACATAACTTATCTTCGTATGAAAAAAAAAACCATGATAAAGACCCTGGATTCTGTCAAAATGCAAAGTGTCAATCTCGATACTGTCGATTGCCATTTTTCTTAATACAATCTTACGAACCTCTGTCCTACCATTCTCAATTTCTTTAAACTCACGATCAGATGTACAACGATTCCCATACTGATCACCATATTACATTATATCCTCCGTTAGAATCCAAATTGACGGACTTGATTATCATTTTTGTGAATCTCAATAATCCTGATCTCAATTTTGGCAATCTTGTCTCCATCAATCTCACTTTCTTCATCGTTGACATTGTAATTTTATTTTCCATTTTGGGAATCCCGATGATTTATTCGTTAACCTCAATTTCACTGACCCTCGTAATCTCTCAACTTGGCATTCCTTCGACTCTCATATATTCTCAATCTCAAGTTTTTCCATCGACGATTTCGTTAAGCTCAATTTCATCCTCTTGAATAAGCCCAAATACTCGACTTGCATTTCGTCAGCTTCGCTGTCGTTTTGGCCAACGTCGATTCCATCATCAACGCCGCCACAAATATTTTCCTTCTCGTCCTCTTTTTCGATGGTTTTTTTTTTCTTTCTTTTTCACATAATTCCCATAGAATTTATAAAATCAGGATCCCAGACTCTACATCTACATATGTACATGTATGACCATTCGAGCTTATAATATTTCAACTGAATCGCTTCCGGTTCATCCGTATATATGCAGCACATTGCACACGGTGTGATATGCGTCAAAGAGTCGTTTTGTTATACGTGCGTGCAACGAGACATACAGAGCGTAGAAAGAACTGTTTCGGTCATTTCAAAATTCTTCGAATGCACGAGCAAAAATCCTGTCGTCACGATAGAGAGAGAAAGAGAGAGAGAGAGAGGGTTCCCTTTTTTGCCCTGTGACGTATTATACACGGTATATCGCGTCTGTGCGGGAGGGCTTTTTCGCTCTTTTTATTTGCCCTCAGCTCTACGACGTCACGTGAATTCCGTCGATACAGGTTTTAAAGGACTCTCGGCTCTTTCTCCTGTTCCCGATCGTTCAGGTTGAGACTACCGTGCATCTTTTCCTCTCTCTCTCTCTCTCTCTCTCTCTCTCTCTCTCTCTCTCTCTCTCTCTCTCTCTCTCTCTCTCTCTCTCTCTCTTTCTCTCTCTCTCTCTCTCGATTTTACCGATTCCTTCGAAAGCCCAACAGCACTCTTCTCATGAATGAATGAAGAAGAAAAAGAAGGAGAATTGAGAATGTACAACCTATGATCCTTGCGATAGAAGATCCACGCGAGCATCTATCGTACGCATACATCGAAAATTCCTATTATTATTATTATTATTATTATTATTATTATTATGCACATATAGAGGAAGTTGAATGTGGACCGCGGTGTGAGAGCAGATTTCTGTGTACCCGGAATTCACAGTTCCTTTGTACGTCATCGCTCTCCCTTTTTTTCTTCCTTCTTTTATTTTCTCTCCTCACGCTCGTATTTCTTTCTATACATCCGAAGGCTCTTTGACCGTGCTCTGCCTTATGCCGGACTTTTCTCTCTTTCTCTTTCTCTCTCTTTCTCTTTCTCTCTCCCGCTCTTCTTTCTCTCTCCGGGACTCGCGCGAAGCGAGCTAAATTTCCGGAGAGGACGTAATGGAAATGCTGGAAAACTCTCGTGCCCTCTGGCTTTTCCGCATCCTCATTCTCGCCAAACACCGAGAGACTATCTGGAATCATGCATGCATGTCTTATATAAGAGAAAATTTATTAATAATCTTTATAATATTTTTTAAGATAACCGATATATGCCTTGGGTTGTTGGCTCAGGAATTCGTGGTATCGGTATAGTTCAATGTCCACGACCCAAAAAGTACAAGACCAAAAGTCCCCGTGCTTAAAAGAGATAGCTCACTCTCTTCGTATAAATATATATATATATACATATATACTTATATACGTGTAAACGGAAGTGACTAAATTTCTGCGATGTTTTTTCATTCTCTTGAATTCTCAACTGTGAGAATTCATAAGATCCTCGAGATAATTCTAGTTTTATATTTACGGCGTTAAGGTGAATATCTCGACGGATGATGGGAGAGGCCAGAGGCCTCTCTCGCGATGCCGCAAAAGTATCAGTATACACGCGAATAGGTAAAAAAAAAAAAAGGATCTCGAATTTGTCTCTTGTCCGGGTCTATGCAATGCACGTCTGCCTTTTGGGGCGCTCTGTACATATATCCTCCTACACATATGCACACCTATATATATATATACTATATATATATAGGTACAAGGAGACTCATCCGCTCCCGAACGGGCAGAAACCCAGTCTCATACACCCGCACACGTGTATATAGTTACGAGGCCGAGGGGCCTCTCCCTCACTTTCACGCTGCGGCAGCAGCAAAGAGAGAGAGAGAGAGAGAGAGAGAGAGAGAGAGGATTCTCTCGCGAGAGCGCGCAAAATATACACGCGGCGCCTCGCACGTGTATAGAACGTTCCGCGAGCACTCTCTTGATCTCTCTTGCTCGGCTTAGAGACACGAATAAGGGTCCATCGCTCGTTCTCCCTCGGGTTTGCTCTCCGCGTCTCTTGGAAGGCACACACGTATACATATATATATATATATATATATATATATGTGTGTGTATATGTATGTAGCTGGACCAGGAGAGCATCTATACGTGTGTAAGCTTCTACGTGTACGTGTAGTTTAATATGTAGCGCTGTGTGGCACAGAGAGAAGAGCACCAAGCAGCAGTGCGAGAGAGCAAACGGGGGAGATTCTCGGAGAGGAGAGGCATTGCAGACTCTCCGGGCTCCCCATTTACATGGGATAGGTTGGTCCATGTAAAGGACGGCAGTACCGCGCGGCTGCTGGGGGCTCTCTATCGCGACTGTAGGGTCACTATTGTATGTATAGCGATATCCTACCGGTCGTATATATATATATATATATATATATATATATATATACATACACATTTAGACTTCGCTAGGCTTGAACTAGCCTAGGCTCTCGGTCCACGTTCGATGCTCTCTCCTCTGCGCTTGCAAATGCCGCTTGGTCGCTCTCCGACGTTTCTGCTGCAGGGACCAGATCCATAGTTAATTACCGGCCTAATCTCTATTCGCGATTGCCCGAAACCGCTCGTAAATCCCTATCGGCCCGTTCCCCGCACGCACAGAGATGCCTATACACATACACACATATATAATGTGTCTGTGTGTATGTGTGTGTGTACTTATGTATACATTGACACATACGAATGAAAGAGGGAAATGTGAAAGAGGATTCTGTGGATGGAGAGTGTTCTCTGGGTCTCTATATGTATGCATGGTACAGATTCACCGTGGTCCCGGTAGAGTATTATGCCTGACGTGGAATATCCGCCTGTCCGGACGTATAAGTTTATAATGAGGGTGTACAGAAGAATGTCGTGCCCGCGCGAGGTAACGTGATAATCTCAAATATATTTTCTAGCTGGGGGATGTTCAAGAGTCTTTATTTGGCGTGCAGTGCTTCGCTTCTGCAGATTCCAATTGAATGTACAGACCCAACTCGGCTCACGCAATTCTAAATTAGAGATAAAGCCCTGTAAACATAACCCAGACTTAACACAGAAAAAAAGTCGACGCATCATTATAAATCGTCGTCAAAGAAAAAGACTCTCCCACAAAGCGACTTGGCCCAGAAAAACTGGGCCGAACTTTATTGCACAGAAAAAAATTCCCACGAAGCGACTTGCGCTTCGCGGGAAAGTTTTTCTCTGACGGTTTAGTATGGTCCGTTAAATTTTTCTGTGCTCACAATCAGTTGATCATGCGTACGATTTTTCTGTGCAAAATTGCGCGGGCCGAGCTGGGACTGTAAAAAAAAAAAAAAAAACAAATTACGCGGGCCGAGCTGAAATCTGTAAAAACGAGGCACCATGCCCTTTACTTGCACCAAGAATTTGTGCTGCTGGGTACATTTGACAAAATGAAATACGTCAGCGGCATGAAAAATTCAATATTTCAAAAGAAAATCTGAGAATTGTATTTCACGCCGGTGTGAATTGACAATTTCGGTCAGCCCGAGATTTTGGATTACTCAAAACGCAATTTTTGGTTCTGGTGCTTCATTTTTTTCGAGATTCGCGGCAACTTCCACAGTTAATGATACAATTCGTGGTTTTTTTTTGTCACACACGATTGCCGTTAAGTCTTCGGTCAAATTGAATGCTCAAAAGTGTTTAAATTTTTTCCAATCGTTATATTACTTCACCTCACGAACATGACTTTATGCTGCTTGTAGTCTGCACTTTAGTCTGCAGGAGCAGACTTTTGGTTTACATTCATTCATGACACATTTATTTCGCAAAAATGTAAGAAAGGATTGAGTCTCGGTCGATATTTCATTTTTTATGCCCTAATTAAGTTTCGGGTGTCCGCTTTGTTCTACTCTCCCCTACAATAAACGATATAAAGCCATTAATTTGCACCTTTTTTTAATGAATTTTTTTTCTCGAACGAAAGAAAAAAATGGCGATTGATTTTTTTTTTATGAAATCGATGTGTATGTATGTATATGTGTGTGTGTGTGTGCATGTATCGTCGAGGGCGTGAGATGTGTTTCAATACTATTCCATGCTCGTGTACGCGAGAGCGAAATCGGCGAGTTCCGGCTTGGCCGGTACCCCGTTTCCGGTCACGATGTTTAAAGTAACGTACAGTCGCGCTGACGACGCGCGAGCTACTCTCTTCGTAAAATTGTTATGGGTGCTCTTCTCTCTCTCTCTCTCTCTCTCTCTTTCTCTCTCCCCGGACTCCTCGCCTTAGCAAGCTCATTTTTTGATACAGATCGTTCATGCATGTAACGTAGAATCGCGAATTTTGTGTAACTCAAAATCGTCGCAAATTTCCTCGTGAAAAAATTAAAAATAATTATAAAATTATCGGTATAACCTTTTCCGCTCGTATTTTTGGTCATTCGTGCCGTAATTATCGATTTTAATTGAAGATCAATTTGAATAATGCTCGCATAATGTTTCTTCTCAGTTTCGAGCTTCTCCTCGAAGACACTTTTTATTTTTTTTTATTTCAAGACTTCGGATTTTCGGTTTACTTTACTACCAATTATATTTCGACGACAAATAGCAATTTTGAGAATGAACTTACTTAAATAGAGGAAAACTAAATCGTTTGATTGGCGATTCATTGACGCAACTTTGAGCATTCCATCGATTGGATAAAAGAATTGCAGATCGCGGAATATTAACCAACGAATCTTTTGTATTCAAAATTAGCTAACTTAAGCTGACTGAGTCTGTAACAGACGTTAAAATGATATTGAGAATAAATGAATAATGAGGGTTTACGAAAATGGACGTTATGTTCATTCCAAAACTTGGAGCTACTTTGAGGTTAGTCAAGGCGAAGAGAATTTAATGATACCGATATCAGTGTGAGGAAAAATCGAAATTATTCTTTGAAGACTGTTCGAGGAGCTTCAATGCAACGATATTTTGTAGCTAAAGGAGTTGTGGATAAGTTTCTAGAGATCGAGTGCTTGTTTATCGGCAATTTCATCGCAAAAATTGCAACAATACGCGCGAGGGAAAAATGAGTCAACTTAATAATAGCATTTTTATTTGGTGATGCCACTTGTTATTCGTAACGAGGAAAACGTGTAAACCCCCTCGACAGCTCATAGCACCCCATGTGTGTTACTTGCACAACTATATAACAAAAACACAAGCGTACCTACCCTCTCTTCTCTCTCTCTCTCTCTCTCTCTCTCTCTCTCTCTCTCTCTCTCTCTCTTTCAGAAACTTCACTACAACTGCCTTCAATCCCTTTCGCTCGTTTTCTCTCCTTTTTTCCTCTCCTCTCATCGTCGTTCACCCTTTCTCAATAATCCTCTCATCTCTTTCTCGATTGTCTACCGCGTCCCTCTCTCTCTCTCTCATTCTCTCCCAACGACGCCTGGTCCCGCGACCCTCGCGAACGCGTGGACGGATTATAAAAACTGCGAGCACGCGAGCCACGTGTGTGTGCATCTCAACGGCGCAATAATATATATTCCCGAGTGGAATAAAGCCGCGGTGAGTCCTATATATAGAGACGTTCTCGTGTGTACATGCCTCGTCCGGCCGCATATATACAGTACGAAAAACTTTAATACTCGACGATTATTCTCATTATTTTATTCACAATTATTTCGATGCAATATCATTATAACGAGAAAATATGATGATTATTCGACAATTTGTTGATTTATTGAGAATTCATCGACCGTTTAATTGCTCAATAATGAGCAATAACTCCGTTACTGAAATTATTATTGAAAAAAAAAATTTAGATCAGCGTGTTTTGCATTGGTCAAAGTGACAAGACCCCGAGTTGAAAAAAAAAAAAAAAAAACAAAAACAATCGTTAATTAGATAAACGAAGTCGAATAATATAATATCTATTTGGCATAGGGTAAACGACCCGGATAGTGAAGCGACGTCCCAGTTGTTGAACGATCCGATATATATTTAATAATAGTTTACATATATTTTATCGGATCGTTGGTTCTGTACCCGCAAATAAAGTTTCAGTTTTCAACTCTCCGATTAGAAAAAGTTCTGGGTATAGTTACGATTTTCGAATTTCCGAATTTTCGAATGAATTAAGCTTTAAAAATCGGCATCTTCATCTATTCCGTCATTAATTGTGACAACGAATTTAGGACGTGTCCGAGTTGTTGATTGGTGTTCCATAGCCTAAACAGTTTTCCAGTTTTCTCTCCAATCCCCTTAGAAATTCCGCGCAATGTATTGAATTTTTTTTTTTCATTCATTCATCAAATAAATGTAATGGAACTGAGCAAATGTGAAATATAATAACAATTTTTTCGGATTGATTCCCGACTGTTCATTAACTGGGACTCTGTCGTGTCATTATCTGGGCCAGCTATAGTTTGCGGGTTGTCAGTAACTCGGACATCAAACATGCATCTTTAATTTGCTAATTTATCCTGATTTTTCAACATTTTTCGAAAAAAAAAATCAATATTATTACATTCAGCATGAACGAAATTGTTGATATGAAACCAAAGTTTTTGGATATCGTACTCGGATATGATTGAAAAATGTAAAAATAACGTGGATCCTCCGTTAAATGTTCACTAACTGTGACATTCGCACCTTATTCGAAGGATAACACACTTTTTTTTGCAGTTCTTTTGTCGCTAAACTAAAACTTCTCTAATCGAAAGTAAAAATTCATTTAGTAAATTTATTCCGGAGTTTTCGAATGAAATATCTTTTTGTTTTTTTATTCCTCAAGAAGTAATTACGAGAAAATAATAAAAATGCTGATTACTGCTCTTAAACGATGATAATTATACTCAATTATTTTTAATTAATTGTGAATTGATCATTTTCGTCGTAAAATGATTTTTTTTTTAATTTTTATTTCATATTAATTTTTTATTTTCATTTTTTTTTCAATTCGAATTTTAACCCTTTCGGGGGCTCCCCGTGTCGGATACTCTCCGTTTCTCGTTCCATTTTTGGGGAGAATCCCCGTGGCCGACAGCAGGCACGCCAATTAGAAACGAGCTAACGGAGCGGAAGACTCTCTCGTGACCTGTCGCGGGATATATTCGTGCTCTCTTATACGCGTACTTTTTTATATGCAATGTCACTTGATATACATACATGTATATACGTAAATCCATGTATAACGCGATATCGCGTACACATGGAGAATATGCGCAATTCCGTTCTGACCGGACGCTAGGGAGTCTCGAGTTTCACGACACCGGTGGATCTAATGGAAAACGTTGAAGAATTGAAAAAAAAAAAAAAAAACAAAAATTCCGAAAATTAAAGATTCATACATTTTGTTTCTTTATAATTTTTCGTTTTTCATTAAATCGTTCTCTGCGCAAAAAGCATCTCGATCTCTCACTGATGTCGTTGTGAGCGGGAAAAAAAATTTTGAAATGGAGAACTTATTGCGTGCGTTCTCCATTACTCTTACTCTTTTTTTTTGATTATTCAGTCATATAGTTAAATATTTTCGATGGATAACTTTATCCGTCGGTGAAAAAATTCGCGAAAGTAAATCATTATATAGCGTACAAGCGTGTGCGTGTAAAATATATACATTACAGCGTGTGCTGTAACTTAAAAGGAAAATCAATCAAGGATACTTGAAAGCAACATCTGCAAATTTGCCAAGAACAGATTTAAAGATGTTTCTAACGCAAATAAACTCTTTTTCTGGTGTTGATACATTTGGTTTTTTTTGCAAAATGGTACAAAACAATATGTGTACACTTTCTTCGATTTTTCAGCTACGCATTAAACATGTTTGAGCCCCATTTACGGACTGCATATTTACGAATTACGAAGATTTTTTAGGTTACGAATAATTAGCTGCTTGAATTTCTTAATTTTACCGCTAGAGGCGCTGCTGCACTGGGGTGTTGTGACGTCACTGTCACGCGATATACGTTTGAAATGCAACTTCATTTTCAAGCTGATATATAATTAATTTAATGATGATGAGTAACTGAAAAAACTTATGCAAATGACGTTTTTGATTACTTCTAAATAATTAAAAAGTTGAAAATAGTGCAAGTTCTCTATTCTCAATTTTCACGATTTTTTCGTTTCACATTTCATAAATTCAATTTAATTGTCATTTTTGAGTTGTACAAAATGCTGCTGCCATGGAAAAATATCCCGAAAGGATAAATTTGGTCAACACGTACCTTATCGTATTGAAAAAAATGTGTTTTTTTTTTCTTTTTTAACGAAAATCAAACCATCTCCTGAGAGAAATAAAAACGAATTGAGTCACATTTTGTGGTTCAAACAACGACGACGAACGAGCCAAGAGACTTATTTTACCACAATGAACATTGACATTTCGTTCATTGTATCGTTCAATCTCAATATTTTTGCACATAAATTATTAATAATCATTTTCATAATAACATGGTTATTATTAATATTATTATTATTTCTTCATGTTTCGCGATACGCGATTTCTTCGAAGCGCGAATTGTATTATTTCGCGGCAGCTTCGATCCGCGAGGCTCTCGGCCATCGTATAATTTCGTAGAATTCGGCGCGATTGAGAGGAGAGAGATAAAAAAAAAGGAAAATAAATTATATGTACATATATATATATATATATATATATGTATATACATTTGGCCCAGAGGCGAAGCGAATAAATGACGTAGAACGCGCGACTCTCGCGCGCGAGGGTCGCGCGATCGTTCGCGAAAGATTGCCCGCGTTGCCTATAAGAGAAGTGCCACAGCTCTCTGCGGCTTCGACATTGAAGATATCACGAATTCGTCGTGGCCGTTGTCACACAGACGCAGAGTCTTGAAAAGAATTTACGTATAATATATGTACGAGGCAACCTACGCCGACTCGACCAAATTTCGCCCATTTCCCATCGCATTCGCGGTCGCCATTGATTATCATTTTTTTTTTTTTACAATTCACAAATTAACGAATTTAGCATACAAGCTTGCAAATTGGAAGCTTGCACATTGTGCTATCTCATTGCAAAATTACTTTTATGAGGAGATGGTTTTCGTAGTTTTCGTAAATGTCAAGATGGTTTTCGCAATTTTGGCTTCCCTCATCGAAGGAAGCTTTTGTAACGAGGAATCAATGTGCAAGCTTACAATTTGCAAGCTTGTTAACTAAATTCGATTTGTTCATGCGAAATTTAATATCTTGTCTTCTAGGGTACTTGCGTCAAAATTTTTGGCCGAATGATCTCAAATTTGCGTCAGTCAGAGAGCGATATCACAGATTATTTTTCGAAAATTTCGAAAATGAAATCCGAATCCCTTGAGCGATTCTTGATGCCAAATTGAAATAACAAACATCCTCGTCCCATTCTGTATTTTTATAAGAAGTTTCGGCCGAGTAATCTCAAATTTACGAATGCTAGAACGATCGTAGATAATTTTTCAAAAATTTCAAAATTTCATGAAATCTCAACCCCTTGAGCGAGGCAAACAAGTTTTGCCTCGATAGCCTCAAATTTACGAAAGTTCGAGCATTCACCGGAATTTTTACAAAATTTTAATATTTTACGAACCGCGCTAACCTCTCGAGCGATTCTTGCGAAATTCAATACCAATAAGCTTGTATCCTGGCCTATTTGTACAAAAAATTTTACGCGAATAATTTTAAATTTGTCAAATTTACCATGGATAACAGAAAATTTTTGAATGAACAATTCTTAATCATCGAAAATCGGATACCCGTTAGAAATTTTCTCGAAAATTTTCGTAAACACGAGAAGTTCGGTGTTTCAGAAGTGTGCAAAGTTTCAGCATTGTAGCTCGAACATTTTCAAGAGATATTGCAATATCGATTTTTCGATAGCCTGGTCGACACAAACACACACAGCACGCGCATACAAACATTTTTTTTTTTCTAAACATGTTTTCTCAATGTTTTGACACATTCTGAGCACACTCGAATCATAAACTCGAAATTTTTTTCATTTTTTTTTCACGAAATTAAAGCTTCCTCCATGAGAAAGCAAATAAATATGAAAAAAAAAAAACATTTCAGAGCAACATTATGCACGCGAACGAAAATTTTTGATCAGATTTACCATCGTGAATATCCGAAAACTGTTTTTCGGAGTAATTTTTACTTCGACGTACTCGTAAAGATTGCTCCGAAGAGCACTGGCATGAATTTTTTTTTTCGCATAATTTCTAAATTTCTACTCAGAATGCCTGCATCGATATTCCATATAAATTCAATAGCCAAATATCCTTCGATATTGAATCACGAATTTTCCATTCGATTTTTCCTGAATCCGATTGTCCGTCCTTTACCAACATTTCAAACGCGATAAAAAATTCGTAAAAAAACAGAAAACCAAAACAAAACAAAACATTTTAGCAAAGACAATCGCTTCTTCTGCGCGACAGCGTACAATTGTGAGAATTGACGTCTCGAAAGTATCAAAAGTTTGAGAAACATTAGTCGAGTGAAGCATGAAATTGCCTATATATATGTATATAAGAGTACAATCCGCGAGAGAACGAATAGGATCGCAGTGACGCACGAATTTCCCGTTGCTATTCAGAACGTTCCCGCGTAGCTTTTCTCCCGTGCGGTCTCATCCACTCTAATCCATTTCATGTGTATATATATGTATATATATATATATATATATATGTATGTATATATAATTATTGTGGCCCCCCGATACTGCGCGAATTCTCGCGAGTCTAGAGTGGTTCGACACATACCGCGGCGATGTCGACCGCTCAGCGGTCGCGTAGGCAGACAGGGCAGACAGCATCGATTCCTAGGGGGGACCCCTCTTGGATGCGGGGGACCATCAGGGAGCACATTGCCCGTGGAACGAGAGAGACGTGGGCGTTCTAGCTAACGCCTCGTGTACACGCACGCACACATACACACACACACACACACGCACGCACACACACACACGCACTCACACACACACATACACACACACACATATATAAGCTGAGATATGCGAAGGTTTACGATGATATTGGCCCCTCTATATAAATTTTTAGGTCCTTTTTTTTTTTTGCTAAAGAAGATTGAATGTAGCGTGGTAAATAAAAATTTATTGAAATTAAGTAAGATTCATTTGAATCAAAAGGCGAGGGGAGATAAAAATGGATTCGATGGAAATGCACGATTGAATGAAAATTTGCATTTTTGTTGCACATGAGTATACAATTCATATGCATATCACGACGAAAATATAACAGAATCGGAATTTTCCGCGGCTTTATCGAGATAATATAAAAAATTGAGGCGACCGTGGTAGTATATGTATATTTATACGAATTCCCCTTTCAATCCCCACTTCTCCCACGAGTCGTAATTCTGCAGCACACGTGGGTTATGCTATCGTCAGCAATGTTATGAATTTGACGTTGTTATTTTATACTCGGTGACGTAGTTTCCGAGAGAAAGACAGATAGAGAGAGAGAGAGAGAGAGAGAGAGGAGAGAGGAGAGTATAAAAAGAGAAAGGAGAACTGGAGAAATATAGTGAGGAAGTGGAAAACACGTGTTTCCATCGAACGAGGTGGGGCAATGTCGTATAAACTCAGCCGAATACCTCGTGAATGTGTTTTCCCCCCCACTCTCTCTCTCTCTCTCTCTCTCTCTATCTTTCTCTCTTTCCCTCGACAGTTTCATGGCAACTTTCAATCGGGGCCAAGTTCAACGCTCAAGTTCAATGCAATTTTAACTTGAACACTTTGGGATCTCGAGGTTTATTGCCCCCCCGAGACTGCTGCACCGCACGAAAGTCAGCCAAGACACCTAAAACTCGTGAAAGAACGGTCTCTCATTTTTATAACATTTTTTCCCCTTAATTTCCCTTTACAAATTTCCAAAACCTTTTTTTTTTTTCTCTCCTCTTTATCAATAACGCAACTTCCGTGGCATTGTCGCGGTCGAATAACCGCGATGACTGTATATATAAGAATGGCGGACAAAAAGTATGCAGTATCGTTGCTGCAAATTTGAGGAAAAGAAAAATCGATGAGAGAGCGCAGAAATTAAATGGGTTGCTCGAAATGAAGGGGCAGGGGAGGGGGAGAATCAGTGAGGAGAGTTTATAGGGGATGGGTCGAATGGTTCATTGAAGTATACACACGTTAGGACAGCTCGGCTTTAAAAAGAATACTTTAAAGGCCGGAGGGTTTATAACGGCGGGCTGGAGGGCGCGAGGTGTATGTATATACGAGGGATGAGGTTAAAAAGAGGGGCGAAGGGAGGATCGGAGGATATATATATATGTGTATACAATATAGAATGAGAGTGTGTATGGTATGAGGGAAGGAAGAACTACATATAGAGGTGTAACGAGCAGCAGAAACTCGACTCACAAACTCACTTCCAGTTTTTAGTGGCAACTTGTTGCTCTATGCCCATTCATACGGCTCTAACTCCCCATTACATCACGTCACATCAACTTATAATAATGGTAATGGCCACAGTGGAGCAGAGCACTCGCTGCTGTTGCTGCTGCTACTGCTCGACTTTTCGACATTCCAGATTGAAATGCTTGAATTAGGAAAAAAATCAAATAAAAAGATCACGTATCGCAACCGTTTCATCCCTCATATTCTATGTATATATATATATATTTGGGGCAATCGACATTGAAGCTCAACGAATCTTTTTGGCTGAGGGGAATTTATTGACTAACGTTTAAATCGTAAAGGGTACTTTTGGAAAAATAATCGAAAATCATTTTTCATCATTACAGAAAATGGTTCGTAATTATTGTTATTTTTAATACGAAACCATAGTGCGGTAACTTGAATGAACTTTTATTAAAAAAAAAAAAAAATGTAATAATTGAATCAAGAAATAGCTTTGATAGGGTAGACGTGCCAGTTGGTGGCCACTTTAATTAAGCATTTTCGAACATTCATTTACGAACAGTGTTCACATTATTGGCAAGTTCAGAACTAAAAAAGTCTTTGAAATAATCTAAGAGGTACACAGGATCGAATCGTTATCATTTAAAGCCTTTTCCGATCATGATAAATAAAAAAATATGAAATTATATCTTTGTAGCTGTCATTTTCACCATTTGTGGCCACAATTTGTACTACTTTTGGTCATCCGAAGTATCAGTTGTGGCCACCGAGCTTTGAATTGGGATACGGATGCGCTACAAACGAAAGGTGAAGTATATATTAGACAATCAGTGACGGCAGATTCGAGTTAAAAATAGTTAGTTGTTTGCGTAATAAACATATTACTGAATTGGTATAAGTGTGTTCTATTTGTGGCCATAAGCTGGCCACAAATAGAACAATCGAATTTTGAAAGTAACACTTTCGGCCACCGTGTATTTTCCAGATATTTTGGATGTCAGTTTTTCGTGATTCGAACCCAAAAAAATGAGCTTTAACTGATAATATAAAATTTGGATGGGGCGGAATGACTTTAGATAATGAGAAACCGTAGTCTTCTTACCTCGGGATCCCTTATCAACGCTTCTGACAAGAAAACTACACAAACCGCTCAGCGTTGACACATTTCGTCATGTTTCGTTGAAATAAATTAGCAGATATTCAATAAAGCAATCGATAGTCGCGTGAAAACATCTCGAATATCGAAATATTACGCTCGATGAAGTGAACACGCAGCCTTGAAATTTTGAAAAATTCGAGGCAAATGGGGAATGGCCAACAAACGGTACAGTGGCCACAACTGGTACGTCTACCCTTTTTCACGTGGATTCTATATTGAACTTGAATAAATGCCCCGAAAGAGAAACAACTTTCGCGTAAATTTGGCCAATTAAGTTCGAACATGCGGAAAAATCATATTGACTTTCTATTATTATTATTGTTATTATTATTATCATTGCTCAAGCAGAAAATTAAAAATTTTATACCGTCACGAGCATTATTATATTATTCTCTTTTCGGATTTCTCGTCTCAAAATTTCTTTTTTCTCGTGCAATTTTTGTATAAACCCAAGAAAAAGAGTCGCACGCAGGCGATCGGCAACGACGAAATTGCGCGCATATATTATTGCTGAGACGTTGATCGACTATCTCGATCACCATTGGATTCGCTCTCCCCACTGCTATCGATTTTATCTATAATATTTTTTTTTCCCAAAAGTCAAAAGGGGTAAAAAACAAAAAGAAATGGGACATTTTCATTCGATAATTGACATATTTTTTCTCAAGTAAATTTTTTCATCGATCTTAATTTTTATTATCGCTATATTGTGCGGATTAAGGTTAGGCAAATCGATAATCCACATGTACCGCTTTAATCGTCTTTGAATCTCGCGGTCCCTCTCGTCCATATATCGCTTTTTCTTCAAACGCACCGGGGGCTGATCCTCCTGAATTTACCCGTACACCCCGCCAAATCCTCGCTCGAGGCTACTTCCGCGGCGGTATAAATTTCCGTCTCGCTATACAGAGAGCGAGAGAAAGAGATAGCGACGTCTCTGACTTTGCTCGAAGTGCCGCATTTGGAATTCGCAAATCCTTGAGACGCACCCGACTAAGTATTAAGCACATCCTTGGAATTATTCGAACCCACCTTATTCGCTAATGTTACATATATATATATATATATATATATATATATATATATATATATATATATATGTATATATACATAGTACATTTGCGAACAACGTTGTATATATCTATAAGGTTGTAAAACTGGGGTCGTCTTGCAAGCGTGTAAAGCGGTATATGCGTGTTAATCAAACCCGATGGTTCCCTGTGTATATTAATAGAGCAGCATATACAGTCCTGGAAAGAATTTCGAAGCACAAAAATTTCGTCCATTGGCAGATTTTGCGTTTTTATTTTGTTTTCATTGTTTGTTTTTAATACCAAAGTTCAGCAGCATTGAATCAATAAAAATCATCGTTTGATTATTCATTCCTTGGTCATTGACGAGGAATGAGCGTCAGCAGGTTGTATTAAAATTTCAACTTTTGTAAATCATCAGAAGAAAATTGCATGCGAAAATGCAACGTTCAATTGTTACGAATTTTTTATTTTTTGAGATCGTGTGGCTCATTGATAACAATCGATCGATTTCATTGAAATAAATTTTATCGGAACGGCAAGTCGTATTTTTGATAAAAACAAAAAAAAAAATACAAAGAGTATTTAGTAATACTGGAAATTGGAGCAATTATTCAGCCTCATGAAAATATTCGTTCGATTCGACAAAATTCTCAAATAAATGTTCATTAAATTCCGTGCTTCAATTCATTAATTAATTCATCAAATGATCGGTATGGAGCGAGAGAAAAAATTAAATTAAAGACGCGCGCATCTTGAATCTGGGCCTCATTTTATCTTATGCTCACTTGTGTTTTCGTTTCATTGAAGCTCGAAACATTTTTCAAGGTTCAAAATCAGCTTAGATTATTTTTCGTGATGTCTGTGTCAGGTGAGAAAGGATGAGAAAAATTTAAAAAAAAATCTCTTATGCGCTCTACCCCTCGATTTTCTCGTACATTTTCACTTTGTTCCTCGTTGTCTTTAGTCCGGAAATCTGTAATTATATAGTATCAGGGAGAGAGAGAGAGAGAGAGAGAGAGAGATTAAGAGATAATTGAGTTCGATATGGGTGTTTAAACGAATTTGCTCGGGACCGCTCGTTCGGAGCAAATACCGAGGTTTGATTACGGCATCGAACACTCGCGATTACATTACGACACTCTCAAACTGTTGATTGGATTAACAGCGCGCAAATGATACTGGGCTTTGACGATAAATCCTGATCGTTATTATCGTATCAAGATTTATCAAATTTAAAACGATTCAAATTTCTTCCTCTCATGTACATATATAGAATATATATGTCGCATTCCACGTCAACTCAGCCACCCCGTTTTTTTAATTGTCTCGAAAAAATTATTCAGTCTGGGCATTTCAAAGGACAATATATCCATGACATTTTACCAAAATTTCATCCCCCCACTATTGTTGGTTCTCGAGATAATGATTAATGAAGTCTCAATTTTGTAAAAATCATAACTTCGTAACGGCTGATCGGATTTTAACGACTAAAAAAAGAATCTTTTTTATTTTTTTCGCCCTTTTTGAAAAAAAATATGCCGTCATTAAAGAAAAGTTCATTAGACAGTTTTCGGGGAAGATTTTCGATTTTTTTTTTTTCCACAAAAGGGCCAATCGGAATTCTACTCAGTATTTTTTTTTCTGATAGAGGGAGGCAATACATAACTCCGCAGGATTTTTTCAAAATGGAACAAGGCATCCGTGAAGAGGGAAAAATTGTTTTTTGTTAATTTACTCCGAAAACTGTCTAATAAGCTTTTATCCGATGATGACATATTTTTTTTCGAAAAGAGCAAAAAAAATCAAAAAGATTCTTTTTTTAATCGTTTAAATCCGATCAGTAGTTACGAAGTTATGATTTTTACAAAATTGAGACTTCATTAATCATTATCTCGAGAATCAACAATAGTGGGGGGATGAAATTTTGGTAAAATGTCATGGATATATTGTCCTTTGAAATGCCCATACTGAATAATTTTTTCGAGACAATAAAAAAAACGGGGTGGCTGAGTTGACGTGGAATGTCTCATATACATATTACGATGATGTTATTGATAAAAATAATACAAGAAAAGCAAAGAAATAACATTGAAGAAACGAGAGTGATAAATAATGCATTGTGCAAGTAATGAATCACACAAATTTAATTAATTACCCATTGTTTTCATAATGGGCTTTGAAATATAATCCATAATGTAATGGAATTTAAATATAATCCATAAGGTAATGGAATTTATGCCATTATCTATTATTTTGTTAATGCGTAATGGAATTTATTCCATTGCCGATGATTTTGGTAATGGGCAATGTAATTTAATCCATTGTCCTTTCTTTTTGCAATGGGTAATTAAATTTACGCCATTATCCATTATTTTGTTAATGGGTAATGGAATTTATTTCATTGCCCATGATTTCGATAATGGGCAATGCAATTTAATTCCTTATTCATTATTTTCGTAATAAGCATTATTTTGTTAATCGGTGAAGGAATTTAATCCATTGTCCATTATTATCACAGTGGACAATGGAATTTAATCACTTGACCATTATTTTCGTAATGGATAATTGAATTTAATCAATTGTCTATCATTTTGTTAATGGGTAACGGAATTCCGTTCATTATCCATTGTTTTGATAATGGGTATAATGGTATTTAATCTATTATCAATTATTTTCATGATGGTTGATGGAATTTTATTAATTGCCCAGCTCTTTTGGCAATGGCCAACGAAATTTAATCCAATACCCATTATTTTTGCAATTGGTAATGGAATTTGATCCTTCGTCGATTATTTTTGATAATGGATAATGGAATTTTATTCATCGCTCATTCATATAGTAATGTTCAATAGAATCTCGATTAATTATTTATTTATCATTAAAAATGAGTTACGCGTTATTTTTGCATTAAAATTTTTGCAAATCTGGAAGTAATTGAATGAATAACGAAATAACTTTTATTAACTCGAGGTGTATGTATATATATATACATACGCTGCATTCCGACAGGATCAGAAATTCGGACTCGGGCTCTCACTCTCGACCATATCTCCTCATCCATTCCATCTCAACCACTCTCGCGGCCTCTCCACCGCGCTATCCCGAATGTCATAATCTTCTTCTTCTTTTTTTTTTTCCCCTCTCCGCTCGTTGTGTTCTCCCCTCGAATTAATATTTCATTCCGCGCTCTCGACGAGATGAACCGCGACCTTGACGCGAGATGCCCCATCGCGAGATTTTTTTTTTTTTTTTCTCCATTTTCGCCCGAGGACCAAAGAGCCAAACGCGCGCGTTTATTATTTTTCGAATCCTCGCGCGAGAGAGATCAGTGAGATCACAGCAGCTGTATAACATATATATATATTAGCTGCACTTTTGATTCGCTCTCTGTGTGCGCCCCTCTTTTTCGTGCGTCATTTTAATTTTTTCTTGAACATCAGATTAATCCTTGGTTGATGGAGTCATTGGCAAAATTAAGGGCGAAGAGACTGCGATGAAGAAAAAAAGAAAATCAAATTTTCACACAGCTCATGCTTGTGCCCTTGCAATTTCTTTCAAATTCAAAAAGTTTCCTCGGCGGGGGACATGGTTCTCGTGATAGCTTTCTCATCGAGGAAGCTTTTTTTTTATTTGAGAATTTATAAGGGTTTGAGTTCAGGGCATTGTTAGAATTTGCAGCTTTTTTTCTGCAATTTATTCGATTTTGTAATATTTTTGTCCAACGTCTCTCTCTCTCTCTCTCTCTCTCTCTCTCTCTCTCTCTCTACCCTGTCGCATTCGTATTTTCGCGTTATAAAAGGTACGGGTATAAATTTGAACCCTGAAGAATTCAAATTTCTTAACGAATAGACTATCAGTTAACGAGTCGATTAGCGACGAAGATTCTTAAAAAAAAAAAATGCAAGTGGTCCATACTGACGCGCATGATTCGTTTTAGGACACCAAATTCTCTCTGTATACTCGGTATATTTTCATAGAAATTCGAAACATCCGTTGGGTATGGGGGTGCGGGAATGGGATTCTTTCCGTTTGGCATTCCGTCGAAAAATATGAAGCGTGAAGCGAGAGCTGCGCGAGCAACGACGAACGATTTTCGTTGACGGGCTACAGGAGACCCCGAAATCTCAAACTCCCCCCCCCCCCCCCCCTCCACCTCCCCCCTTACTCTCCTCTGCAGGGCATCAGCGGCAAAATATATAACAGCAGCGGTAGAAATTTAAGCGCGAAGATGCCGCATCCTCGCGTTGCTTCGCGAGAGAAAAAGAGAGAATGAGCCCGGGACTTCTTCTCCCGACAAAACAGGGGGGATGGGGGGGGGCCTCCCGAGGAAGAGATCCCGCGCACACGCTGATGCTCTTAGCCGCGGTCGTTCCTTGTGCCCTTTGAAAAGTTAAGAGGGGCCCTTCCAGGAATCGGCTCGCGCCGTTTTTCGACTGTGGCCGCCTCTTTTGGCCATCACGCAGCCTCTCTCTTTCTCTTTCTTTCTTCCTCTCTTTTCTCTCTTTCTCTCTCTCTCTCTCTCTCTCTCTCTTACCGCGAGATCTATACGAGAGAGAGCTCCGGATGAAGGAAACGCGGGGCTCGTCCTCCGGAACGTACGTTTCTCGACACGCTCGCCCGCGCAACATGTATTATAACACGACAAAAATAAAATGTCGAGTTGCCAAAAAAAAAAAAAAAATAACCTCTCGCACGAGCAATTTAACTCGAGACGGAGAAAGAAAGTAAGATGAAACCAAATATACGACATTAATCGTCATCCTTTTGCGTTAACTGCGCATTCGATTTATAATTCTATCCATTCGACCGCGACAGGGAATTCAATTTCACAAATGCGGGTCCATGCGTAATATATACCCGATGAGAAGTGTCGCCAGATCTATTCAGACAAAATTTCAATCCACTTTACACCGCGGATATATATTTGGTTTGGGTTGGGTCGAATTGATGGGCAGTTAATGGCTCATCTGCTCGACAATCAAGGGTCTCTCAGGCCATATCATCGCCGTCTCGCGGAGTTATCGCGGATTCTGTCATCTTAAAATCTTGAGTCAAATTTTCCGAATCAATTTCAATATTCTCCATATATTGCCCCACGCCATGTCCCCCATATTGAGGTCTTATCGCGCGTTTACGCGAGATCTCATATTATGTGTCTCGTCGTATATTCATATAATAATCGCGTTTGTAATTTGATGAAATTCGTACCGCGAGCTTTTGAATTCGGTGAATTTTTCGGCGAACGAATCTCATGATGCGATCAAGAATCGTCATGGTTCCTTTCCTTCAAACTTATATATATATATATGGTATATATATATATATATATGCACACACTTCTTAATCGCCCCACCATCCACCTCGTAGTCGGTGTAATTGCTCGGATCGTGAGGAGAGACGTAAGTATACGTACATACCGTGCGCGATATTCAACGAGGACGTCGACCCGCGAGAACCGTGTTAACGATAGTTACGTTACTGCGACGAGCAAGAGAAAGACAATGTTAGAGAGAGAGAGAGAGAGAGAGAGAGAGAAAGATTGTATAATAGTGGCAGCGCGAAATGGGTCCCCGAGAGGCGTAACATAGAACGTTTTCAGGGCCCCCGGGCACAGAGAAGAGATAGTAGGTAGTTAGCGAGGAGCCCGCAGCCTCATAAGATTTTCGGTGTGGTCGTATACGTTTATATATATATATAGCTATGTATACCTCATCCTGTCCATCCTGCAGAATTTCTAAGCTCTATTCACACCGTTAATGTCTTTCGAATGAAAAATTTATCGGAATATCGTGTTTCCAATTGCACGATTTGCAAAAGCCACGGAAAATGATTCATTCGTGACCGAATA